>CALYDF020001871.1:0-21333 GCA_944474145.2 Dicrocoelium dendriticum
GCATCTTGGGAGCTATTTCGCTCCCGTAACTGTTGTTGGGACACATTTGCACATTTCGTATGGTACCAAACCAAACAGTGCGAACAAGCCAGACCGATTTTTACTACCCGATGACATTCTCCTAACCCGCAAATGCCTTTCGATGGGAGTATCTTCGGTTTCGCCTTTCTGCCATTCAATTTGGTGTCGTTACCTGACACAGTGGGTTGGTTAGCTTTCTGTAATTTACAGCTTTGAGAGCGGCACACATCGGTCAGGCGAGCGTGGTGGTTGCAGGGTCAAATGAGCGGTCGGCGTTGTCGCGCTGTCCGTGTGATGGGTAATGCAGCCGCACTGGCTGAAAAGGTCACAAGGAAGGGCGAGTGACTGCAACCTGAACAGAGCGCTGAACACAGATTCTTTCACAGCTGTGTTGAGAAACACTGGATCGGAGTAAGCTTAGGCTTTTCCGCCTGCCTCGAGAATTCTGTATCGAATGGTGTCACACAGAATGGCAATCGGCTCAATACGATTGAATTAAACGCTTGCGCTTAATCACAGATGCCAGTGAAAACGGTTAGTGATGGCACAGCCTCTAATCGTAGAAGATATTTCCACGTATGATGGATCACTGTGTAGAGCTGGTAAATCCGGTTCGAATGAGCGTACAGTGACAACGCTGTGAGAAGATGGAGAGAGGATAGAGGGCAATAATCCAAATGAACCAGTAGCACGCAGGTCACGCGTGTGTGAGGATGACCTTGAAGTCCTGGAGTGTAAAGGATTATTTCAATCTTTCACAGTCCTTCCAATCTCCAGTGAGATGAAAAATGCATGCAAGCCCCACCATTTTCTTTGAAATTTGCAACACACAAGCTTAATAAGGCTGTGTTCTCCGGACACTGCTTGTAATGTATGGCGCTGTTTCCAGTGAGCAGCTAATTGACGGCGAAATTATGCTAAACGTTGACAGCTGGGATACCTACACTTTCAGCCGTTCAGGAATTTGTTTCCCTCTGCGTTGGTTCCCAAACTGCTTAAAAGCTTGACAGTATCTACCCAACTACCTCTGCATAAGCAGTAAAAGCCTTAACAGCTTGCGTACGACCTCGATTGTTAGCGGCTTGCAAATGAACTGGTAGCCCTGGGGGCGGCCCAGCCGTACACTTATTCATAATGTACATGACATTCTGGATGAACCGTTCTATATCGTAGTTAAACATCAGTCATGGAGGTCTACGGCCGCTCCCAATTGTTTAGCAAAAGAATTGCAAGAAAGCTGTGCTTGTGAATGAGTAACATCATTCTTTAACCGTTGCTGTCATGAAGGATATATTAGTGAGTTCTGAGGTGAGACAACATTCGACAAAGGTTTAGGTGAGCACTGGTTGCACTGACATATTCTAGATTAATGCAGGCGCGCGGTATTTGCCCGTTCCTTTGGAGTCCGAGTCGCTCCGTCCGATGTTCGTCGAGGAGGAATTCTCGCTTTATTTTACGTTTACTTTTAAGGTGTTGATGTAGAGTGTATATGTATGAGATCATACGCAATTCCAACTTCCGCTACAATGCTATTTCATCCTTGTGAACAAGTTAATGATAGTATGAGAACTTAATTGTTTGGAATTTTGTGTTGTGCTGAAGCGAACGTCACCCGGGTGATTTGTTAAAAGCCAAGAAACCACAGAGAAACCAGATATTAAACAGCATAGCTTTTAGCCAGTTATATCAACGCTTAAAAGCGCTTGTCGGCAGGAAGTGTATGACAAGCAACATTGGTTAAAAGAACATATATTCCGAGAATTTATTAAGCCTAAGTAGGGTGATTCTCCTTTTAAATTACACAAACTTACAAACTCATGAAAATATTTGAAAATTTAGTAAGTTTGTGTGCGTAGTATTCGCCCTAGATCACATTGCGCTTTTCTCGAATCTGCCTCGATTACTGTCGGATAGGTTCAATGCTGTAGGATCTTTAAAGATAACGTTTGGTCAAAAGTGCTGATGGGCTTACTAATAGATTTCAATTATTAATGCTGTATTGTGCTTGCTTAGCACCAAAAATGCATCTGATGACGTTAACGCATAGAAGCTATCCCAGTCATTTGTATCTGCATTTTGATTCGCATTGTGTGTAGTTACAGTGTACCACTTTAACACCCCAATCTTGTTGACATCCTCAATTCGTATATGTTCATAGTTTTGGTGTTACTCCAGACGAAGCATGCACTGGTTATTGGGACACCCCATTGATATTTTATCAGTTACTTATTACTTAAGCAAAAGTAGAGTAAGTGCTCTCACCTTCAAGAACTGCTTTTGACACCGGATATTTGGGAACGTAATTGAATGTGGAACAGGCGTATTAATACCATAGACACCGCCCTGCTCTAGAATGACTAATCAAATTATATGTGTGCAAGACAAAGTCAGATCTAATCAGTGATGTTTTCAAACGTCAACTTGTGAAATAGATTGTGGATTTCAAACTTAACATACAATTGCGAAATCGAAAGAAAAGTTACGTTGTTAATAAAAGGGTAGAAAGCACAATGGCTTATTTTCACCCGGCACAACTAGGAGCGCTCTGCTAGTGATATATTGTATCTGGGTATTTACTAAGAACAGTTGTACAGAAGAGACTGTGGAGTGTGGTACTGCTTTGACCTAGCTAAATTCGTGCAATCTAATCTTGATTACTACGTGCATACCTCACATCTCATTAGACCTTCTGTTCCAGAAAAAGCCCTAATCAGTTGAACCAACAATCTACTCGTATCCCGACAGTTAGAAGAACCATCTATCTGCGCCAGCCCATACTCTAATGGCAAATGCACCCTTATTTGATATCTGAAAAAGTAATATGGCATTAAGCGTTATAATTAAAGAACCTGTGCGTAAGCGCTTACGGAGGAAATTTACCCAGTCCTACCCATGCTACCTCTTCAACAACGTCACATATATCATCCGCAGGTAGACACTCACTGGCCAACTGTCATCTCTTTGGTCGGATCACAGGTGTGACAACTTTGTCCTACATTCCTCTCTGCACTATTTTCTCACATAACCTACATGTAGTCATTTACATTTACTGATATGTTATGGACACAGAACGGCCAACAGATAAAGTTTACATAGTCCAATTTCTTTCTTTTCGTCGCAGTATGTAAGACCTTGAACAGAAATGAATGTTTCGACTGCCAAATGCTGATGATTTTTAGTTGGTGAATAGCATTGAGGTCACGTTAGTTCAACGATTATAGTTCGATCCAGGAAGATCGTGCATTCTGGTGGGTACTCAAGCAATTGAACAGCGTCCTTTCAGCAATAGGATGGACGCATTTAGAAAGTGCGTGTGCATCACAATAGCCCTAATATTTATGCTTACACTGAAGGTGATTACACGTTGCTGAAAATTGTCAGCGTCCAGTGTGTCTCAATAAATAAACAAAGTTAGTGACCGACATTCTAGTCAAAACAGTGCTTTAATCAAATCCACCCAGCTTATTTATAACACAGTTGCAGATATTTCCTTATTTTGAAAACATCTTTTCCCTTTTGAGAAGTTCGCCTTTTACTCCGAAAGTTCCCCAAAACATCGACGGTATTATGCTAAATTGAATATGTAAAAAAGTTCCAGCTAAGCAATTTTGTGAACATATTGTACATAACTGAGGATTCCAAAGGAGCCAGCAGAAAAAAGCAATGGTTACTTGGTAGCCCCCATTAACTGTTTGTTTCCAATTACAACAAGGGTACGCTGTCATCCAGCCTTCTATGTGAAAAAGAAGCAAAAATTGCTCTTTACTGAAAGTGCACAAATTTTAGGATGATGTCATTGTTTCAGTCTCATTTTAAACAGCTTGCAGATAATCTCTCAAATCCGTATGCCGTTGATATGAACCAACGATAGTTAATTAGTTGGCTCTAGAATTACGATTATACCCTCCGTATTTTTGAAACGTTCGTGATGCTTCCTGAATCACCTCCTCTCCGGTATTCTACTTGTATGTGCTTTCAAAATATATAAATTTCATGTTCAAATGTCTTTTGTCTTAGTTATAAGGATTTAGCAACCAGGTTCATATTGACAGACTTGTAATAGTTGCAGATGATTCCGCTCAGTCTCCTGTTTATTCGAGCCAACAGGAATATACCATGACATTTAGTTGGAAAACATCTACGTTCCCTTACTTACAGAAGTATAATTCAGCAGGACAATAATTAAAGAGCATATGCTAAACAGGAAAAGATAACCATCTTTTTGTAACACTTCTGAAATACTGTCCAGTATGTTTATAAGGTCGGTAGCTAGGTTTCGCTAAACCCATCAAAGTAAGCGACAGTGTTTGCGCACACACCGTAACGAAGTGGTTGCAGCTTCAAACGGCTATCCACGTTTTCAATATCGACGACTAACAGATGAATTCCACCTTGTTACTAGAGAAGAGCAAAGCAAATTGTCTACACTTGCTAGTCGCACAATTTCCACATGGTACCCACTGGGTGCTTCGGGTTAATCCTGTTCCAACAAATGGCTCGGCAGCAGTGTTACAGAATGTGCTGCGTTTCCGCTTAGCAAGGGTTCTCCTGATAAAAAGCCACAATTTTCTGCTTAACAACACCGTTGCTTGGCGGATATGAGTTGCCACGAAATAAACGCACAGCTACTTGTCATTCAGTGGATCATACCCGGTTCACGAATGTAAGCCACTTCGAAAAGTACATTTAATCTACTCCCGTGCACGTAAATTCGCCGAATACCTTTACAACTTCAGAGTAACCGTTACAGATTCACTCAGCACGAGGACTTATATATACATATATTTAGATTCAATATATAACATTGCCCTATGTAACATTGCTGTACAATTACCAACCATATACGGTTGTATTACTATGATCATGCCTTTGTAGGCATGTCTGGCGCTGTCAAGATTAATTCATGTATTGCTTATTTCTAATTCAACCGTTAGTGGAGACCAGATAGCTTTATCACTTGACTCATTGTACGAATATTTGAGCCTTGGATGGAAAATAATGGAATGAAATGCGTCATCGGCTAACTCGTTAAATGCATGTGTCTATGGCAGTTGAACTGTTCGCTGGGCTCGGCAACTTGGTTAGATGTATCTATGAACTGACAATTTAGAACTAAGTTCAATTTCCGCATTCCATCTTCAAACTGCACATTGACGCGGTCTTCACATTTAAGGTCACTATTTTTATTGAAAAGTAGTTGATGCGCTCTCTGCTATTGAGTCTTCAGTTAATTCTAAAGCAATTTCAAATATACGTTCGCATTGATGAGTAGCCATTAAGAAGAGTAAAACTTCTGCATTCTAGAAGGGGCGGATATATGGTCTATATATATTACCGTAAGTTAGTGGCTAGTTTAATACGAACGCTACCTCAGCCATACCTAGGCTTAATAGAATGAACAGGCATTCGGAGCCTGAAAAAGTAGCCGTAAATTCTGCTGTGTACTCTATGTACGGTCGTTGATTTCAATTATCCCTCCCTACGTGTCAAAGCTTGTGAAGAACTTCAGTTTGTGTGCAAACCACTGAGCTTTAAAATCGCTAATGATTGACCCATTGCTATCATCTCTATACTGAGCAACCTTACTCAGAACACATCTTGCCATTGATGCATTTTGCGTCCGGTCGTTGGACATTGTTTGTCCTCAGTCTGACAAACTACTGAACAGGATTCTTGGGTGCGTCAACCGATTGTACTAAACTGAGTTTCTCGTACAAACCGCAAAAGCTACTTTGACACACGTCCCAGGTAAAGAGTGGAAACAGAGGAATAACGATTATGCAAATATCAATGCATTTTGACCACCTGATAACTTGTCTACTTAGGATATAAGTAATTGGTCTCATTCATACATTCTTTTGGATAAACTGTTGAATCCTATCGGTTGTGACAAGCAATGCGGCACGTTTCTGGTGGCCACGTAGTGACCTCACTAGATACATTCCTTGGCATTAAGGAGTCAATGTGAGTTTGGTGTCCTGCACATTGCTGCGCTTGCTGATGCATTGTGCGCTCGCTTGAGGACCTGGAAGTATCCGTAACAGCGTTCAACAAATAAGGTGATGCCGCAGTGATACCTATTAAGCCATGTGTACGGCTTGTTCAGTGTCGTCGTTCTTATTACAGCTCAATCAGCAAAACCATGGAGTCCGGCTACCTGCTGTCATAGAAATGAGACTAGGTATTAATATAGTGTGAAGAATTGTGAGCCACAGTGGTCCATTGCGCTGTTCCGTCTGGTGCGCTCCACATGTTCAGATCCCATTGCAACGGATTTGTCTGTGATAAGAGACCACAGCAACCCGATTGTTTAGCTCTCTAGTTTAGGCATTGTGGTTAAGGTGGTCTTTCACTCTTGAAACGCAATTCACGTAACCAACTGCCAATCCCTCGTTTCCGAGCAGCCTGGAATTGAACCATACGCGTCGGACGTAAATCAAATTATTCTCCTATTTAGGCGTGAGCGAATTGGCAGTTTCCATCTCAAGCAGTTCAAGCAACACTTACTAGAAGCGTTCACTGATACATAAATTTGTCTTGAAAGTCGGATTTATCGGACCGATTAAATAAGGGAATACACACTGCCCGCGGTAGTCCCTGTCTCTTCGGTTTTCATCTTTTATAGTTTATTCTTATTATCCATTTTAACAGCACTATTACACTTTCCTTCTTCAAACTTCAGATTGTTCGCCCTCCTCAACATGCTTTAATAGGGGTGTAACTTTTAGTTTCTACTCACACACAATCGCAAACCATCACCACTGCTTTTTTGACAAGTCCTTTTAAAAACGAGCAGACAATCTTAAAGCATTGCTCCAGTTTTGTACCATCCATAATAACTGAGATTGCTATGTCCCTACGTACGCAATTTTAGCTAACAAGTATATATTTAGTCGTTGACAGACTACTATAGACCCCAATGGTCGATATTCATTGCTTACCGGAGATCCGCCTCAAGACTTAAGCTCTAGGTTCACTATGGTCACGTACATGTGGCACCTAGGTGAGGAGGATCGTTTAATCCTCACGGGCACTATTTTGTGACACAACACTTCCCCTGGCCTGGAACCAGCAATGGGCGGGAATCGACCACATGGCGATCTTACTTAAAGGAATAAATAAATAAATGGTATATTCTGTTGGAGAAGGCGATTCGAAAGCCACTGTTCGCTTTGGAACACAAGCTGATCATACACATGTTAGTGTTCATCAAATGAAGCTTTTCCGTGGACATTTGAGGCGACAGGGTAGCCGCCTGACTAAAGGATGAAAATTTCCAAAGTTAAGCCGCTATAAGTTAATTGGCGACTTAAGTTTGGTGAGTTTCGTTGCTTGGTGAGGGGACTACTCTGTCCTCTGCACGACAGTAATGCGCTAGTCATTGGATAGTGAGCGGTTCTATATCCCATTTAGTAACTTATTTCCGATGGCTGTTGCTGTCTCCGTAGCTCAGTGTTGTCAACCGCCTACTTCTAACAGTCCAGTTGCGGCTTCGAGCCCGACCATGATCAAAAGGAATACGCACTGCTAGTTATACCCAAAAGGATGAAACGGCCGTGCGGTGCTTTTCCGGGCCTGTGCTAGCAGTTTGTGTGAGTTCACACGCAACGAATTTCTATCCATACCTATTAATAATTATAAACGGTAATCGCCTTAACAGCTTATATACCATCTGGATTGGCAGCAGGCGTTAAAGGTAGTTCTAACTCTGAGTTACAGTTGTGTCCTCTGCGCACTCATAACTTGCACGAGAGTGGGGATGAAACTTGCTGTATCGCAATAAAAATCGATAAGGGCGGTCCACTGCGGTCCTGAATTACTCCTTTGCAGAAGTACAGGGAAACTGTGCTTACCACACGCAACAGCCTTTTCATAAAATTCTCTGCGAATTCTTTGGTGGCTAGAGGGCCAGTTCCTTCTCAATAAGTCTGGAACTAAATGTGGTGCGATGGTTCGCGTACCTCCTTGACTCTTTGAACTGTGATGAATGGTGCGTAAGAGCCCCTGGAGAGCAACTCCTACGAAGTTGATCAATGGTTAGAGGGCAGAAAATAATCAGTCTCCTGCTCCTCCATGTTGTGGGTTGCAAATGGGATGGCCTCCATTTCTGTACAACTTACTCATTGCCAACTCTCCGTAGCCTTGCGGACAGGCTTGTGATTTGCTTGAGGATTTGGTTGAGGCCAATAATCGTCCTCCTGCCTGGGTCTGGGCGCTCTAGCAGTATGTCAGCCCCCACGCAACAACGACAATTTTTCCAAGCGCTAACTACATCCTGCATTGGCCGTCGCTCAGATTATCAAGATTTGCCTTATCTGCTGCACAAAGCATGGCGGATAACTAATAACATGCTACTGCCGGTGCAACACTTCTACATTTTCCACCAGTTTCTCTTACTCCATTAAGGTCCCCCTTCAAAACTAAGCTTCATCTATAATTCCCAACATATTTGACAGCAACCGAGGTACCACTGGAATGCAATCACCTGCAGCCACCAATACGCAACACCCATTGGACGTCTATCGGAAACAGTTTGGTTGTTGTTTGACGTCCGCGGTGTGGCTGCGCTTGATACGTATGATGACAAGGTGCCTACCTGTATAGTACCAACCACCTCGTCTTTACTGGCTCTAGGCGACAGTTGGTCGTTCCTGCATGGGACGGGGTGCACGGTCCTTGGGGCTTTGTTATTCTCAGACAGTGGTTATATGCACATGATTTGTGTGTGCATAGGCGTCTGTTAGGACGTATCCTAACCGCCACGCTGTGTGCGCTTCACTCCCCAGAACAGTGTGCTAGTGTTTGCCTGTGAAGGAGCGTGGGCCGGCTCCATTGATGAAACGTGCCTCCCATTCGCATGATTTTCGGTCTTATTTCCTCGGGTTTACACTCTATGTGCGGTGTGTGGATGGAACTGTGAGTGGTGAAGCGCAAGCCACCCGTGGACCCAATGTAGGCTGAGGCTTCCTCTGGCCGTCCCAGTGGAGGCCACATTGACAGGCAGACACGGAACCGGGCGCCGCCAACCATTAATCAGAATGCACTATACCAAGTGCGTCGTGGCTTTGTTCTGCTTACCGTTCATGCGAGTCCGTGGTACTGATAAAGAGGTCAGGTTGCAGATAGGCCTGCTGCGCTTAATGGGACACAACAACCAGACTAGGGAGGCGATCGAGAGTTGCGTCATAGTGGAACCAAAAGAAGGTTTTCGTAATGCCATGGAGACGCTTAAGTCTAGATTAGGCCTTAGGCATCTTATAGCCAGGGCCTTCATCGACAATTTAGTCAAGAAACTGTCAATCAATGCGAACAACTCTGAAGCGCTGCATAGACTGGCTTGGCAGATGAAAACTTGCCTAACTACGCAGCAAATATTGAACTACGAGGCCGGTCCAAATGCGACTGACAGAGTCATCGGTCGCATTTAGGTAACTGCATTATGTTCCGCAGCTTAAAAGGTACAAGAAAGCTACCAGCATCCTGAGCACTTATGGAGAAGCAGCCTTTAGGGACTCGTAATAATTTGTCTGTCACGGCTCGGAAACCACGGAAAATCAGTTCAAGTACTTGAATGAATACATTAGAGGTACTGAAGTATCACGTAGGGCAGAAAGACTCCCAAGTCGTTTTAAGTGTAAAACCACCAATGCAACCGGCGTAAATGTACCGCAGGCCCAGAGACTCGCACCATCATGTGTAGTGAGCGCAGGGCAAGGTTAGCTTGATGCTTGTCCTCGATTCCAAACTATAAGCAGTGCTGAAGTCTTGCGCGCCGTTTCTAGGAAATGGTTATGCGAATTTTGTCTCAAAGCAAACCACACTTCTGCGAATTGCAGATCACGATTCACTTGCGAACTCAACTGGTGTCAGTTGAAAAATTACCCTGAGTTACACGAAGCCAGGATGAAGCAGTTGGTCACACCACAAGCAGTGGTTAACGAAACGACTGCGTCTCGCGGCCAAGTAGCTCTTGCAATTTTTCCGGTCGAATTGCGTGGAATGAACAAGACATTAGTGACCTCGCATCCGATGCACCGCTTGTTGACTAGCAAATACTAGGGGAAATAATTTACCAACAATGTCGTCAGTTGTGCACATAGCAGCGATCACCGTTGTCTTTTCTGTGTACTCGCTTGTGTTATAACTGGAGCTGCAATCATTGAGGATATGGGTAAATCTATATGTGTAGATCATGCAGAGTCCGACAAAGGGATGCCTAATTTACAAAGGAACCGGAACCAGAACGAACATGTACTTGCGAGCATTTAAGGTCGACAGTTGCGCTCGAGGTTTTAGAGTACTACTAGGTATGGCTAATCCGGAAGCCGAGTGAAAACTTAAGCTTTGATAAGAAAAGTCCTCAGACACTTTTGAAACGCGAACGCCATTGTATTCATTTTTTGCCGGTTGTGGGTCGGAAGTATCATACTCCTGAGCCAACGATATCAATGTAGATTATAAACCGGCCTTTCTCGTGAGAATCTGTCAGTTAAGCTTCTCCGAGGCATGCAGTCCAAGACGAACAAAGGAAATTACGGGAGGAGAACTCGAATAAGGACCTTGCTCAGGAACAAAACGATACGGAAATTGCTGGGGGAATGTGGATTCCTAATACAGCGATGCAACTAATACCAAGCATTCCTGATTCGTTGATGAAACTTTGCTACTATCTATTTACAAGTAGCAAATTGTTTCTCACATTTGTTACCGCAATATTCGGACGGCTCACCACTGTTGTTCAAATTCAGAATCCGAATTAGCTGCTGAACTGTCCATTTTGCTTTTTCCTCCTAGAACTTAATATATAACGTTTGTTTACTTACTAAAAGCGATGTGTACACCTCATACATCCATACACTTTATTTTAATGCGCTACTTATTACGTAACTGAATGCGTGACGATTGCTCGACCAGAACACGTGGAGTTACGCCTGTACCGACTTACGAGGCTGTTCACATACTCATACGTTATTCGTTCCCAGTTTACTTCATAATCATTCGTGTGAAACCAAGGTTGCTTCAGTACAAGTTGTCCTGCACACCGCCGGAGTTCTACAGCCCAGAATGTGTTTAAACCGTAAGTTTCGATAGGTATCGTCAGCTCGCCGTTAAATTGCCATTTTGCGTTATCGACTTGAAAGGGTTTCACTTTCGAGTGGACAATCTTAACGATTAACAGTGTTCCAGACGCTTTTTACTTTCGTTCGAACGGTTTTTATATGCGTAATTTCGTTTTCCTCCGGATGGATATCCTATTGTTCGGTAAGTTGTTGAAGTGTTCTTAACTTCTTTCAAACGCATATCCTGCCCCTTTGCCAAATATTTTTAAGAGCCGGCGGTAACCACTTGTCACTATGTACAGCGGACAGCTTAATTCAAGTAGCTTCTGAACAAAGCTTTCGTGCTATCGCAAAATATGAATGCATTGCGTTGTCGATACAGAAGTTCTCGCAGTAAAGCTCACTGTCAAGCATTCGCGCCCTGTCAAGTTGGTCGCAAAAATTGTGCAAACGGGGCGATTTCGCCCAACGATTCGTATGCATCGATTTCGGAACTTATATTTTCTGTCAAAAATGTTGGTTATCCATGAAATCGACTACGTTTCTGATGGATTCCAGTTATTTTACCCTGAAATCCGCACGGTTTGGCCCCATAGGCGCTACACCACCGTGCCGGTTGCTAACGAATCACATTCTCGATAGCCCATAACAATTGTCCCATCTAATCGTTAGATCATTATTTACACGGCATTCCTTTGCATCCATCGTCGTACAAATTTGATCCACCCAAAAGGGCCCATGTGCATATTCGCGGATATTGGCGGACGAGATTTATTATACACTCGGTCAAATCCGACGTTACTGTGTATGTGACTTCTGGAAATACTCCAGCCCTGCTGGGGCGGAATGCCATAATTTCTCCTATCATCAAACGGTCCATCGTTCAAATGCGTATTATAACACTCAGTGCCCTAATTGCACGCTGAAACCATTAGCCGAATGCTATTTGCCACTCCTGCCATTTGCCTCAAACAGGACGCCAAACAGTATTTCGTATCTCAACTGCGACCCATTCCAATGACTAAACGTGAGATGCTGGAAAAGTGGAAACATTAGATGGCATCCAAGGATCTGGTAAAGCCAAATACCTGACCCATGTGAGTATATACCTTGGCGAAGCTCATATAATGGATGGTGCTGTGCGCAAATGTATCGAGATGAGGATGCTGAATAGTCTGATGGTTGTTGAGAAATTCCTCATTTCCACTGCTGATGAATGGTCAAGATAACCGGCGCAAGATTTTTCACTAAGTTATGCATGAAGAAAGCTTTTCTACATAACGGCAACACAAAAGCAGAGGTCATTGATGGCGTTTTTGGTACCGGGGGTCTGTTCCAGTAAACGTTTTGTCAATGTCGCTCATCTCCGTACCTTCAGCAAACCGGGATTCTTGAAGTCCTCACTGACAGACATAGCTCTGCAATTAGCTTACATAAATGATATTTCTGTTTTGTCCCATTTAGACATGTGTGTTACCCTTGACTACACGTTGTAGTATACCAGTTGAAGAACCAGAATATTCGGCTCTATCGTGAAAAGTCTAAATTTTGGTGCGACGTAAGTCGAATACCTTAGGCACATCTTATCGTTTGGGAGAATCCAAGTACGCGCTGCAAAACTCGGGCAATCATCGAAGCATCTATCGCGAAAAATGCATGTAAAACCAAAGACTTTATTGGTTTTTGCTCGTACAACTCACGATACATACCAAATTTTCATACCTAACGGAACCCTTGAGGATGCCAACCAATAGAAAGCCGCCTTTGATTGGGCTCTGCACAGCAATCTGCCAGTTGGGAAATTAAAACGCTGCTAATCTCTACATCTATGCTAGACAGTTTTGATGAAATTGCCGTCTGTTTGTATGGACGGGTGCGTTTAAAATTGACTAGAAGTTGTCCCGCCTTAGATCCGGAACGGAAGTAGAAAAGCCCTTACAGATGCCCTTAGAAAGTTATCCTCTACAGAAGCGTTCTAATCCGCTGGCCAAAGAGACGTCCTCCCATGTGTCTGGGCTTCAGATAAATGGTTAATTTTTTCTTTTTGGTCGGTGGTTTACACGGAGTAAAGGTCAGCTTGCTCCAACTACCTTCATTTGTCGTCAAGCCAATGGTCACAGCTCACTTCGGCTCAATCACTGGTTACCCGTTTATTGACCTATAAGATCACATCTCGCCCAAGCATCGAGAATTATGTCACAGAATGCTTATTCCATCGTGCATTGAAGGATGCAGGCAACGAAGAGGATGGCAAATAAAAAGTAATTATTCCCGTTTCGCAGTCAACTGCGCTTTGCGAAGTAATTAAGGCAGAGCTCCAAGATGTCAGAGGAACAGGCAAATATATACTGGCCGTTTCTCGACCCTCTTCGAAGCCTGACCCCATACATGAAACGCAGCGGTAAACTGCCTAGGTTTTACGTTTTATTGCATGAACTCGCGGTGGCTGGTGATTACCTTATACGAGGACCGCGATTCGCGACTCCACGGCAGCTAACAGCAAAAATCCTGGACTTTCCCGCATCGTGCGAATGAAAAGCCGGCTGCAGGTGTAATTTTGGTTGCGGAGGATTTTTGAAACGATGGATCCATGTGTCCGGTCTTGTAACAGGCGTCAGAAGCCGATGAGAGCTAAAAGCAGAATGATGCACCCGTTCAGTTTATTGTGGTGCCGTGAAAACCGAAACAATTATACGATGGTTTAAGCATCCGTTTGCAAGATTTGTGGTCTTCGAAGTAATTTTGACAGACAAGCGACCACAATTTACCAACTACCAGTTCCAGCAGTTACTAAAACGCCGCAATGTGAAATACCTAAAAACGGTTCGGTAAATGCAGTTGCTCAAGCTCTGACTGAAGGCAGGAACCGCTCGCAATAGGAGAGTATAAGGGCGGCAATTTTGTTTGCCATGCGATGGGGAATATGTAGACACGCAGGCGCAATTTACACACAGAACGATGCATCAAGGAGCAAACACCCATAAACTGAGGGAACTAATGGAAGAATGGTATATTACGAGCAAAAAACAATAATTAACAAGTCCCGGGGGACGGAAATTATGAGAAACTAAAACTTAGTGTTAAAGTAAAAAGCGTTTCGGTGGACTCATCATAGACTTATGTAGAAGAGCAGAGCTGTTCACGTTCTAAGAAGTATAAATCCATAAACCTATCAATTGGTAGTTTGGTGACACTCTGTTTCATTTATTTTTATAGCCAGTTGGCTGATAATGTACGAAAAGAAATGGAAATGCAACGACGTTCCGTCAACTCGTTTTCTAAATATCGCAAGATTTATAACAGAGACGACATAAATTGAAGGAGCGTTTTTAAACTGACACAGTCGGAGGGAAAAGCAATTTCTACGGCACTCCGGCTATACTACATTGTCAGTTTCAGAGAACGACCACTTATGCTAGTGCCATAGTTCAGTTACAACAGCGGATGACGGATGTGGTTTATGTTCTTCAGAATTTGTTAAACGTTATGAGCTCCTCCTCAAACGCCGACATCGACTGTTGTACATTCTTAGGGACTTCATTCTAAGTTGATGGTGCAGATGAAAGTGGCATCTAACGTGCTTGGTTGCACTTCGTTGAGTAGTCTCAAGCGCACCTAGATCCTGTTGCTACCACGGCCTCCACGCCTGGATAGCATGTCTTACGTGCGGTCACACTTACTAGTTGAGATTTGGGGGATGATTGAGTATCCAACCCGACAAAACGTTCTGCGAACAAAGCCAAAGTGTTCAATTCCGGTTCTCGGCGCGTTCTTTGTTGTTTTATACATCTGAGTGTTTTCCGTACAAGAACACCCAAGTCGCATTCCTGTGAGGCGCTCTGCAAGGTGTGGTCTTCAAGCTTGTTAACGCTGGACGGCTGGTGAAGCAAGTTGATCACCTTGCACTTAGCTGTGTTCAACTGAAACAGGTTCCTAGTTGACGATTCTAAGTGTAAACTAGGTCTAGTTGTAGTAGCACGTGAACTTCCTTGTTATTACTCACCCGCCATAGCTTGACATCAACGACGAAAAGCAGGACGTTTGAGGAGATAACTCTTACCAGGTCGTTGATAAACAATGAACAGGCGCGGTCCTAGCACCGAGAAATGTGGGACATGACATTCCACCTCTACCGCGTTAGCGAAAGACTCCCTAACATGCAGTTGAAGATTTCGTTGGTGAAGAAATTTGCCAACCCAACCAAGAGCGGAATCTGTGACTCAGTAGCTCTGTAGTCTGTGAAGTATTGTGCGGTCATTCAGGTTGTCGTAAGATTTGGAGAAGTTCAGATAGAGTATGTCAACTCCAACGCCATCAGCAGCCGCTTCCGTCCAACTACCCCTTGTTATATGCAGCTTGATGGTGCAAGGCGATGCCAAGAGGTCGCATTTTTCCAGGTAGTCCATTAGAGCCTCAGCAGCAAACGCTTCCTTTGCCTTCGCGAGCACAGGGGGAAGAGTCGCTGGGTGATAATATGCGGGATTTGATAGATCACTCCCTTTAAAATTTAGGGTTATACCGCCACACTTCCACATAGTGGGGGGGTTCACCAATGCACCTTGTGAAGAACTGTGACAGTGGTTTAGTTAACTTGGTGACCGCAGTCTTCAGAGTTTTTGGGCAGTTGTTTTCTGCACCCGGAGATCTATGGTCGCGTAGTGAGAGTAACTAACTTTTCACAACCGTTAGGTTTAAAAACAGCGTGTGCAAACTAGGGTGTCGTTAGGTTGCTTGACTTTATGAACAGGTAGAGGCCGCAAGTTCGAGAATTTGAGCGTATTGTAGCTGATGGGCATTAGCTGCTTTATCGGCGCTTCTTCTTTCACTGTCGGTTGTGAAAAGTGGAGGGATGACATGCTTTACATTACGAAGATTGTTGACATACCTATAAAGTGGTTTGTTGTTTACTAGAAACCAGTTGGCTAGGCACTGTTGTTAAGTTACTTAGTCTTCACGGACAAATGCAGCGCAAAGGTTCCGATGGGCTGGGAAAATGCCCCAAGTCTCTGAGTCGGGGTTAACCTTGTAGGCACTCCATGCTACATCCATTGAAGCTATGAATTTTCGAGTCCTGATCCTTAGAATTGAAGGAATTTTCTTGGCGCGAAGGGACTTGGTCTCTGATGATTTGTTGATCATTCCGCTGAGCATTTCAACGAACTTTGCCCAAACCTCGTTGATGTGACTGTTGTTCGAGAATTCTCAAGCGGACGCGCCGACGAGTTCGTTCAAGTCGTGGTAGCGGGTGATTGTATGAGTTAGTTCCAAGTGTTCAGATGGATCATCTGCGGAACAAACGTAGTTAAACGTTATTACTACATGGACGCTGAGACCTAATCGACGCCCCATCAATAACTTATCAATCATAAGCTGTTCATGATTGAGCACAAAGTCCAACATGGATGGTTTGTTTGATTTCCTGGATCTAGTTAACGTGATTGTACAAAGGAACATTAGCGATAATTTCATGCACGTTTGCTACGTACTTTTCATTATGTGATGCCGATACCTCCAGATCGCGTATGTTGAGTTCCCGAAATAGAGCAAGCAACTGTAACTAGTGCGTTTTATCCTGTCTATGTTATGTATCAAGCTGGAATCCGTTTCCGGAGTGGACGTTGGGATACAGTAAAAGACAGCTAGTGGGCATGCTTGGTTGTGTCTTTGTCGGAGACGGTACCAGATTGAGTCGGTAACATGAGTTTACAGACTATCAACTATTGTACATTGTAGGTCTCTGCGGTTGTAAAGAAGGACCCCACCTCGTCTGCTGGGGAATTCGTTCCGGGTAAGTGGCATCTCCACCTATGCATCATCCATCTACTGCTGCAACCAAGTTCCAGTAATAGAAATTAGTAGCCGAAGTTCGGTACTTTGAATGAGGAAACATTAGGCGTTATTGTACGCACATGAATGTTTCGCAGATTTAACCAATATGTTGGAGGTTGTGCAACTGATACATGAAGTTTTGTTGAAGCGTAAGTAGCCGGCGGCTAATTGTTTTTCGGCAGGTAATTAGCGAAACGTTCGACGTCTTATTCATCCTCCGCGTAGTTACTCCCGTAGCTAATCTTCTACGTACAGTGTAACGCGTCTGATCCTAGTCTTCATTAGCAGATTGTATGGGATCAGTAGACACACTACTGGTGCATTGTTCTTTCATAGTTCCCATTGCGTTTGTTTTCAGTGACATACCATCTCTAAGGGGCATATCACTGACCGTCTTCGTCCTAAGCTGAAATGGCACACTGCAACAAACATGTATCAACGTATTAGCAGCTGCGCCACCATATGTTTTGACTGTAGGACCACCAAACATTTCGGACCACATCCTTTGTAGTTCGATGAAGTACGCAATCATGACACCGATACAGCTAGCACGTCATCAGTCGGATGGGAGCAACGTGTGGTATTGGAACAGCTGTTGATTTTCTGGGCTCTCGGTGTTGTTTCGTTTACGGCGTTAACAGTCTTTCTCCTCAGGATTGAAGCAACACTTACTTGGTCTGCTAGGATGCACAGTCCGCTATGCTTATCCCAACGGTGGTAAATTTGTGGTCAACGTTTTCGCAAACTTGGCTAGTAGCTGGTCATTTTTCTGAGATAAAAGGAGCACACTTTTTATCAATGGGATAGATCTATATAGGATTTTGGACTGCGGCAAGCCTTAAATCGCGCTGGTTGAGCAAATTTTACGAACCATTAGAAGGACCCACCCTCGACTGCACCACGGAACCTTCGTTCGACTGACAGGTAGGAAGACACAAAGGGCATCCAGCACTATCACGCCCCGTTAATAGGACCGCGAAGGTACGAGCCGGGAAACGGTTGCAAAGATAACACAAGAAAATAAACACTGCCGTACAAACGAACACCATACTAGGGTACAAACACGAGAACGGACAAGTCGTGAACTTCCACACCGCTCGCAGGTACGAATGACGTGCTCATTTGAGAGAAGGGATGATGCAGTGTGCGCTAAATGGTAATTCTAATTTCCCAGGTGCGAACGTACACAGATAGCAAAATAATGGATGTACGTCTGTCGAGATATTGCTAAAATCGTTCCGCAAAAAGAGACGACGGACCAGATGGAATAAGGTTACAAGAATATTCTTGTGTTTGTATGACTTCGGTTGGCGCGTGTTTTCGGAAACGCAGCAGAAGCTGGTTTTCGAATAGGTCTAGAGCACCCACTAGGACACCAAAGTCGTAGATTTCTCACTTCGGTAATCTTATGGGTAATGGCAAACATGTGCTATTTTTGCCAGTTTTACTCGTTCTTTATTGCGAATTCAGGCTCCACCTTGTGATGTACATCATCAGGTTCTAATGGAACACACATGGACCAAAAACCATTATGGACCCCAGATCCAGGTTGACACGCTTCTCTGGTAGACGTTGCACCAGAGCTCATGAAATGATTCGCGACTACCGTTTTCAGCTGCTAATGAACGTAGAAAAGTAATCAACGTTATGCTCGACGTCCAGATTGTATGATCCGCAACGCGATCCTTCACCACAGCGAATTGAGAGAAAGCAACTAGTGTTAGATCCGAAGGGCACCGCCAATTAAGCCGCAATAATTTCTTAAAAAGAGCACTTGCATCATGAACGTATTTATAGATAAAAACTGATGTTGCAATCTTCCCTGTCTCACCAATACTGGAGCGACACCCAGCACTGTAGTTTTCACGCTCGGACCATAACTTGGTCCGTTTCATTTCTCTTTCTGCAGAAAAAGGCGCTTCCCGTCATCCAGCACATTTGCAGCTGTTCCGTCTTAAATTCGACCAATCGCAATCTGACAACACAGAGCAGCATCCATTCCTCCGACATCCGGCCCTGTTAACATGCATCTCAAAGCAAGAAAATACGCCATCTTCGAAAGGGAAAACATTTGACGTGACGAGAGCCGTCCAAACACATTAACAATAGCATCAGATGAGCTGTTTCTCGTGCTCATGTTTCCGCTTGACAAACTGTAACTCCAGGTCCGAAAAGCAACTCTAAATTGCAATTGTAATCCACAGAGAGAATGTTGACCCTGAAGTTGGATGTCGAGCCACGAACTGCAATTCAATCCGATAAAATAAGAGTTTAGAATTATTGTGCTCTAAGAACAAACTTCAAAGTCTGATTACAGGGTGATGAACATCAGACTGAAATGTAATACAAAATAATGATGGATTCAGAACACAAAAGCATGCAAGATTTTTCGTGTATGCGAGGCAATGAAAGCTTGCAAAGGTGGTACGTTTACTTGCCGGGCTGTGGGGGACAGGGACGAATTACACTGCAGCATAATGTCTGAGAACGGAACTAAACAGTACCTTCCATATAAGAACTACAGAAATACAACCATGTCCTCATCAGATACAGCTTGTGCACAGCACTTTTGATATCTAGCATTTCATTTGTTAACCAACTCAGTTGTTCCGAAAGAGGAGGCCGAGTATTGCACTAGTTTGAATTACCACGTGAATCCATGCAAAATATGGTCAGTATCAAAGGTACAGCTGACAGCTGAAGAAAAGTTCAGATTCGAAACTCTCCTGAGAATAGGGTGCACATATGTATTGCCAAACTCTGCCGCGTACAGCTTAAATTGTTACCATGCTTGATTGTTATACATTTGCAAAGGTAGAACTAACTCAAATGCAACAAATTATAAGTATTTTATGGTAGAATTTCCATCCATGACTTCCACCTTATCAAAAAGCATGCAATGATGAAAATGTTTCTGTTTCCTTGGGAGTCATTCAGGTAAATTTTCATTTGCACAGACTCCTTATGAGATGCGCTGATCCTCCAATCAACTGAAATGTAGAAATTTCGGTGGGAGACTAGATAACTTGCAAATGCACGCCCGCGTCCTCTGTTTCGAGTGTTTACAACGGACAAACTCCATATCGTTGAACAACATTGATATCTTATAGCCTCAATCGGTGCCATGCTAATGAACGGCGATGGAAACCGGTGCATATATGTAAACATTTTGTACATAAACTGAAGATAAGTTTGGTTGTTCCAGTCTATCGGTCTTTGATTGACAACACTTCACCTAACACTAAATACAGTTATTTCCCGGCTGTCGCTCAAGATCTAGTTGGTAGCAAACGCTGTCGCAGTATTGAAGTCAAAATGATAGACTGTTACCAGTCAAGAAGTACTGTCCCCGGAGCTAGATCATTAGACGTCGACAAATAGAGGTTACTAATAACCAAATAACTAAGGTTAGCGAGTGAATGCAGGGAGACGTTGGTATAATACGGGTAAAGAGTTGGAAGCTTAAGTTGCCGTGGGTTGGTGTATTTGAATTATATAAAAGTAGTTACACTAGGGTGAAACACGCGTTTGTGGACTCACCAAAATATCCACGTTTACACACTTGTTAATTCGATCACTTCGATTTCGTGGGTGTTGGTGAATTAAATGTTTACCTAAGCCTTGGCATCACTCGAGGAGCAGAATTCAACTCAAATAATGCAGTTGGTGTAGTGTGTTGTCTTGTCGTTTTTAAAGATTGTAGCTGTGGGGCAGAAATGAACAAAATAGCAATAGCGAATGGTGAATATCAAACTTTTAGGAGCATAATTACGGCAGCATTCTAGCTGATTGCACCGGTGGTAACTCTATACTTTTGCTGTGAGTAAAACTCAGGTGGTGATAGCAAGTGTAACCAGGGGTTTCATGATTTACTACGCTAATTGAGGTCACCTACTAGACAGTGATATGTTGCGCGGTACCCTACATGGGTTTCAGTCGCAGTTTGTATGGCAGGTGGAACAATTTCTGTAAGTTTTTGACTACCCTTCGCTATGCAGTCTCCAGTGCAACCAGATCACATGTTAGCTATTATGGCCAGGCCTAATTTTCGTACACGTCATTGAGCCTCACACATTTGTTGAGCATATGTGGAAGATGGAGAGGTCAATGTGTCCGAACTCACACCGTAATTGACCAACACGTTGATTCGCGATATTGGACACCTTCAAGGGATGCTCTGAACATCCGAAGTCGCCTTGCATCACCATCTGAATGTCGCGATTCTGTGGGGCGGTTTCAAGATTTGATCTGTAAGCGTACGGTGATTTTGGATTCGTAGGGCATATGCGCTACAGCATATTTGTCCGAAATGTACGTCAGAGTAGCTTTCTTTAACCATTTAAAAGCAGGGTTTAGGTCATGTTACAGTATATCGTGCTCCTACTGATTTCCGATCGCCTACCATATGTTTACGTCATCGGCA
>CALYDF020001872.1:0-60745 GCA_944474145.2 Dicrocoelium dendriticum
GATGGTGTCAGTGATTCTGTCGTTTGGTACTGTCGGAGAATGTACCGCATTGCATATGGCCCGAAAGGGAAGATCGGCCAAGCCACGGGTTTCAAGACAGTCGAGACAGAGTAGATTGAGTTTCGCCTTCGCGACGTAGCAGCTCGCGTTGAAAGTGGCACCCCGGAAGGAGACGGAGCAGAGCAGCTGTCTAGTTTGCTGCACATAACCACCACAGGCGCTGGTGGCAGATTTAAAGGTCATCTCGAACGGTGGCTTGCCAAGGGACTGCCAGAGATCCTCTGAGATGATCGTGATGTCCGATGCACTGTCCAACTGCAACCGGACCGACTGACCATTGAGCAAGACGTCCAGGAACCTTCTCCGATCAGCAGAGCTGATTTGGAACGTGGCCAGCAGGCTCAAGGTGATGCCAACCGGACCAATTTTGGGTGAGCGTCTGTGTCGGGACCTCTTCTTGGGATCGCGGGTGGGGGCCAGCCCAAATGTGCCCATTGAGAGATGGAGGAAGGCAGTAACCATCCAGGTGCTCTACGCTGCCACAACGTTGATAAGGATACTGGCGAAAATTGCAGTCGCGTTGGAAATGCCAGGCACCACAGAATCGGCACGCGTAGGGTGGGTTCTTCGTTCGGTCGGATTGGTTGAGGTGCGCGGAGGATTGTGCTTTCGGTGCTGTGAATGCCTGGACCATACAAGGTGCGGCGGCTTTCTGAATTATGTCAAATTCGTGCTTCAGATTGCACAGCGTTTGACACACCTCGGCCAGGTTCTGGAGTCTGACTGAGCTATCCTGATGTAGCTTGGACAGGGGGCGTCCGGATATCGGCATCGTGTGGAGGTTGGAGGCCAGTGACGAAAATCAAGCTTTTGAATTGGTCCACCGTGAGCGAACCATGTTGAAAATGTTGGCACTTACGGTTGACCACGCCCGCGTACGTGGTGAAGTCGTGGCATCACGTTGAGCCAGCTTCAGACGCAGGTAACGAGCACGGAACAGAGAGGACTGCACGCCGAAAATCTGAGACAACCTTCGGACAGCCTTGTCAAAAGTAACGTCGCTTCGGTTCTTCGGTAACATGAATTTGGTGTGGCCCTAGTGCTCCAGCGTACCAAGTTTGTGCAGAAGCAGCCGGACCTTCCACTCGTTTTCCTGGCAAGCCAACTCAAAGGTGAACAGGTCCTTGTACCGCTTCTACCAAGATTCGAAAGTTACCCCGGTCTTGGCATCGCACAGAAATTAGCTGACGCAGGTAACCATATGGTTCATTGACTGAGAATTAGCGCCACTATGCCGGAGTTTCTGGCGCGTGCTTGCTTGGATATTTGACAGGCCCAAAACAACCTATCGCAATTTACGTTCTCTCACAGCTTTGACGAAATGGCTTTTGGGGATACGCTGTTTTACCTTTGTAAAATTAACTGACAATTGATTAATACCTCTTTTTCCTCTTTTTTGAACTGTACTTTTGATACTTATGGTTAAGCCTAAATCATTTGCTGTGTTCCATAAGTATGACATTAGCCTTCACATTTCCTTGATCATCACATAATTGCTGTACATCATTTACCCCAAAAACAATAATTTACTTGCCTCGGTACACGGAGCTGTCTGCCAGTGCAAAATGAATTATTTGTTTTCCATTCAGGGCTTTGAACTATCTATCATTGGTTGTTAAGACACTTGTTTGATTATTCCTGTTCGTAGTGTATGAAGCAGTTGTAACGCTTTTAGCATCCTTATAACAGCTAACTCCTTCTACACGAGAATATATATTATTAATTGTATTACTATTATTAAAACGACGGTTTGCATGCATGCGCTGAAATCTACCCTTACCTTGCAACATTTCCTTTCCTTCGGTAACTAATAATCTCCCAACATACTTATTAAACAAGTGATTTATAGTTTTTTGTCCTTCCGTTATGAGTTCATGTAAGTTGATGCTAGTTGTAGATCTTTAGCTAAAATACAGGATTATACCCTAGTCCGCACTTTGGCGGCGGGGATTGGTGGGGTAACTAAGCTTTATGGGGTAGCTAGTCGCGCGGTGTTGGTTTTATGGCAGGATTTGATTTGTTTTGGTTAAGTTACTTCCCATTGATAGTAAAAACAGAAATTTTTCTGAATTATGGAGTGCAAGGGTTAACAAATTTCATTTTTTCTCTGTGGGCTGGTTGGAAAATCTTCAGTAAAAACGAAGAAAGAATGAACAGCATCAGCAGTACGCCGGTACGCAGTACCGAAGCTTCACTGCCGCGAAACAACCATTAGTCTCACCTGGTCTAAGGATACTCCCGATAAGCAGGCTCGAACTCGCGCAGGCGGATTACAAAACAACCTTGTTACATCTAGGCTACGGGCAGTGAAATCGACGTAAACCTGTAAATGCGTCGGCAGTGATCATACGTCATGCTTCCTTCCCGCCTCCCTTCTGCGCTGATTTCAGTTGCCATATACTGAAATCTGCCATGTATTTTCGCTTATGCCGTCAGTCTATGTGTAATAGGTGCACTTAACTACACACGTTATGGGAATCTACATAATGCGCTCCATACTCTGCGTTGACATGCACTCGGGATTGTCTTTTTCACCCCATAGAGAGACATTTATGTGCTTTTATATAATTGTCTGTATGTATGTATGTATGCTGAGGCTGATGTTGCATTCTTGACGCTTCTTCACCGCAGTTGGGCTAAACCAACTTACACTTAAACTAGGTCTTTTTAAGCTGGCTAAATATCATTCCACTTTATTTGGTTTGTTCTGCCTGCCTGAATACTCTTCTATTAACTGGCAACGTTGCTTACATTATTTAAGCTTACGTTCGGTAACTCTGTTGCGTTTGTAGCATTTTTAACTAACTTGCGGACATTTTTCCCTATCGCGTACTCGTTGATAACCAACTTACTTCATATGCTAATTTGGCAAAGTGTTATGCCACCGTATTCGTTTGCAATTTTAAGTAGCATTTTTAAGTAACTTGTGGAGATTTCTTAATTATCACGTATTTGTTGTTAACGCAGTTACTTCATATGGTAAATTAGCGAAGAGGTATGCCACCGTATCTGTAAGCATTGTTGGATTTATTTTATTTCAGCTTGTCGTTTAAAGTGAATGGCTGTTGTTTGTTATCCCCGGTGTGGTTGCGCTTGATGTGTATGTTGACAAGGTGCCCACCTGTCTATTACCCACTACATCGTTCATACTGGCTCCAGGAGACAGTTGGTCGTTGCTGGAGGGGACGGGGTGCACGGTTCTTGTGGCCATGCTAGGCTCAAAGAGCGGTTCCATGCACTCAGTGTGGAGCGGACTACGGTCCAGCCACCGCCTTGTGTGCGGTTGATTCCCCAAATACAGCGTGCTTGTGTTTGCCTGTGAAGGAGTGTGGGCCGGCTCCGTTGATGAAACGTGGTTCCCATCCGCATGCCTCCCGGTCTTATTCCTTCGGGTTTACACTGGATATGGGGTGTGTGGTTGGAGCTGTGGGTGGTGCAGCGCAAGCCATCCATGGTCCATCTGTAGGCGCAGGCGTCCTGTGGCTTGCCACAGTGAATGGCAAATCCGAAACCGGATGCCGCCAACCATGCTTGTTTGTGCCCCATGCTGAGGCTGATGTTGCATTCTTGATGCTTCTTCACTGCAGTTGGGCTAAACCAACATACTCTTAAACAAGGTCTCTTTAAGCTGCATAAATTTCATTCCAGTTTATTTGGTTTGTTTTGCCTATCTGGATAGTCTTCCTTTAGCTGGCCACGTTGTTTACGCTAATTGCGCTTAGCTTCGGTAATTTTGTTGCGTTTGTAGCATTTTTGAGTAACTTGTGGACATTTTTCCTTATCCCGGATTCATTGCTTACCAACTTACTTCATATGCTAATTTAGCGAAGAGTTATGCCACAGTATCTATATGCATTATTGGATTTATGTTATTTCATTTTCTCGTTTCAAGTGATTGCTTGTTGCGTGCTATCCCCGGTGTGGCTGCGCTTGGTGTGCATTTGGACAGGGTGCCTACCTGTCTATTACCCACCTCCTCGTACATACCGGCTCCAGGAGACAGTTGGCCGTTGCTGGAGGGGACGGGGTGCACGGTCTTTGTGGCCGTGCTAGGCTCGAAGAGTGGTTCCATGCACTCAGTGTGGAGCGGACTACGGTCCAGCCACCGCCTTGTGTGCGCTTGATTCCCCAAATACAGTGTGCTTGTGTTTGCCTGTGAAGGAGTGTGGGCCGGCTCCGTTGATGAAACGTGGTTCCCATCCGCATGCCTCCCGGTCTTATTCCTTCGGGTTTACACTGGATATGGGGTATGTGGTTGGAGCTGTGGGTGGTGCAGCGCAAGCCACCCATGGTCCCTCTGTAGGCGCAGGCGTCCTGTGGCTTGCCACAGTGACAGGCAAATCCGAAACCGGATGCCGCCAACCATTGGCGGGCGGGAGAGCCTATGGTTCGCTGAGGCTGGTGGTGGCTAGATCCTGACAGATGGTCTACCCACTGCTGCTACTGTTGCGCCATAGTCTCATGTCCTGGGCGCCTCCACGTGGCGACTGCTGGGTGGGAGTTAGGTTTCGCCCTTCTCCCTGCTAAGATCCAGGACACCAATCCGCATGAGTCAGCTAAATAACCATGTGCTAGAACCGCTGCCTTTCGGGTGTTCATTTAATCGAAGGCTTTGGCTGAGGACCCGAGTCGTCCTCCTGTCAGGATTGGGCGCCCTGACAGTATCCTAGTCCATCCTCTCCGGTGGTTAGGAAGTGGTCGATGGCCCACTTCCCGTAAAACCTAGCCATGGGAGACAACAGGTTACGGGTGATATTCTCAATGCTCGCTTGGCGTAGAGCACGAGTGCCACGCATTGTCTCTGACGGTGGGAGGAGAACTCCGGGTGTTCAATGGTTTGCTACTGCCCGCCTCAAGCCAGGCAGCCCCTGGTCAAATTGGTGCAAACCCGCCAAAAACCCACCTGCGTCTGGCCGTGGTCGCAGGTGCGTATCCAATTACGGTCGCAAAACATATGATAACTGTTCCAGAACCTCAAAGGTTGCGTGTGACGGCCGTCAAGCAGATCCCCATCTGTCTCTGCAATCACATTCCCTAGCTGGATCTGCT
This sequence comes from Dicrocoelium dendriticum, assembly GCA_944474145.2. Lineage (NCBI taxonomy): Eukaryota > Metazoa > Platyhelminthes > Trematoda > Plagiorchiida > Dicrocoeliidae > Dicrocoelium > Dicrocoelium dendriticum. The sequence continues at coordinate 5,110 of CALYDF020001872.1, forward strand.
CTCCACTGCCTTGTCGGTCAGCATATTGAGCCAAAGGCTCCGGGCGGAGTCCCTCAAGCAATCCTCCAAACCACCCACTGCCTTGTGGGTCAGGCTATTGAGCCAAAGGCTCCGGGTGGAGTCCCTCAAGCAAACCTCCGAAGCACAACGACCACCTCGCGTGCGATTGCCCACCAATGCAATCGTATGCCTGCGCGCAAAGCACTCAGCATCGGGTGCTGGAACGTGCGCACACTACTGGACCGGAACTCGAGCGAGCGCCCGGAGCGACGCACTGCACTGGTTGCAATGGAGCTGGCGCGCTACCACATCGATATTGCGGCGCTCAGTGAAACTCGGCTCGCTGAGCAAGGTAAGTTACATGAAGCAGGTGCTGGCTACACATGCTACTGGGTGGGAAACGCCGCCTCAGCACCACGTGAACATGGGGTCGGATTTGCAATATCCGACCGCCTGAATGGCCAGCTGGTGGGTGAACCAACGAGCATCAGCGCGCGGCTGATGACTGTTCGCCTACGACTCGGAAGAGGTAAGTTTGCTAATTTATAAGCACGTACGGTCCGACCATGTGTTATCCTGATGACACGCGTGATCAGTTCCACACTGAGCTCTCCTGCGTGATACGGTCTGTGCCGAGGAGCGACCGACTATTTCTGCTGGGTGATTTCTACGCGCGCGTTGGGCGTGATGCATCAGCGTGGACAGATGTTATTGGTACGCATGGCATTGGTTCAGCGAATGCGAACGGTGACAGGTTGCTCTCACTGTGTGCCACTCACGGCCTGACGATCACGAACACGCGGTTTGCACTGAGTGCGAGTGATATAGCAACTTGGATGCACCCACGGAGTGGTCACGCTCACCTGCTCGACTAAGTCATCGTACGTCAGCGTGATATGCGTGAAGTGCGCATGACACGTGTACTGCGTGGAGCTGAGTGTGGCACTGATCACAAATTGGTTCGGACCAAACGGTACATATATTTTCGTAAATCGATGTATTGCACTCCCGCCGTGAATCGGCGTAAATTTATCATTCTCTCCCTCGGCACTGTGGCGAAACGTACTGAGCTGGAGAAGGCGATGGCTGCACGCCTGTGTGGTGATGTGGACTGTATAGCCACAGTGGGCGACCTGTGGCACCACATTCGCGACCAGGTGACAGCTGCTGCGGAGGAGACCATCGGGCGCGCAAACTGTAAGCGGCCTGATTGGTTTGATGACAACAATGTGACTATTGATGCATTGGTGTCAGAGAAGAATGCAGCATTTGCTGCACATGTGGCAGACCCCAGTGACTTGGGGAAGAGTAGTCAGTTTCGCAAACTTCGACGGCGACTGACCCGAGAGCTCCGTCGCATTAAAAATGCATGGTGGACGGAGAAGGCGAAACAGATGGAATGCTACGCCGAACGCCGTCAACACAAGGAATTCTTTGACTCCTTGAAGGCGGTGTATGGACCGAGATTGGAACCGCTGAGGACACTGATCGATGGTAGTTCAGGCGCTACCTGCACCCAGACTGCAGACATAATGCAGATCTGGCGGAAACACTTTGACTGTCTCTTGAACAACCGCTCAGAGATCGACTGGCCTACATTGAATGGCCTGAAGCAGCACGATGTGAAGGCGGATCTGGCGGATACGCCGAGACTGGATGAGACGCAGAGAGCACTTGCTCAGCTGCGAAACGGCAAATGTGCCGGGGGTGACGTGATCCCACCTGAAGTATTGAAACACGGTGGACCCGCGTTGTTGACTGCACTGCACCACTTGGTGCAACGCGTGTGGATTGAGGAGGAAGTGCCTTCTGAGCTGAAGGATGCCCTTGTGCCACCACTGTACAAGGGCAAAGGGAGCAAGCAATGTTGCACGAATTATCGTGGCATCAACTTGCTGAGTTGTGTGGGCAAGGTGATTGCCCGAATCCTGCTCAATCGCCTCGTGAGTCAGATTGTGGAACCAAACGTGGCGGAAGAGCAATGTGGATTCCGTTCGGGTCGCAGCACTATAGATATGGTGTTTGCGGCTCGTCAGTTGCAAGAGAAGTGTAGAGAACGACACCAGCCATTGTACTCGCTTTTTGTTGATTTCACCAAGGCATTTGATACGGTGAACCGCGAGGCACTGTGGCTGGTGTTGGTTAAGTTTGGTTGCCCGCGTAAGTTTGTAAGTTTAATTGAATGTCTGCACAGTGGTATGCGAGCGAGGGTGCAGCTGAGTGGAGAGACCTCGGATGACTTTGCAGTTGTCCCTGGTGTGAAGCAAGGCTGTGTGTTAGCTCCTGCCCTGTTTAATATCTATCTTCACGCAATGTTGTCTTGTGCTTTTGATGCGGCTTGTGCTTACGGTGTTCGTGTGGAGCACCGTATTGATGGTGGGTTGCTGAACATCCGTCGTTTCGGTGTGAGAACTCTAGTATGTGAGACAACTATCCGTATGTTGCTGTTTGCTGACGACTGTGCGTTGTTTTCACACAGCGCGGCTGAGTTGCAGCACATGACTGGTGCTCTGGCTTCGACAGCGGCCAAATTCGGGCTCACCATCAACACAAGCAAAACTGTCTGTCTGTCTCAGCCTTCACCGGAGGTGCAATCTTCAATATTGCCGCAAATCAGCATTGGTGCTGAAGTATTGGAAACCACCTCCCGCTTCTGCTACCTTGGGAGTGTGCTGTCGACTGATCAGCAGCTACACGTTGAGTTGCGTAATCGCGTGTCGAAGGCGGCAGCGGCATTCGGGAAGCTTGAGTACCGAGTGTGGAACAACCATCAGCTTAGCATTGGCACGAAGCTGATGGTGTACAAATCCATGGTACTGTCCGTTCTTCTATACGGCAGTGAAACGTGGACGATGTACCGGCGGGATGTGCGATATCTCGAGCGGTTCCATCAGCAGTGTCTGCGACGAATTTCGCGGATCGGTTGGGGCACCAGAGTTGCAGACACGGAAGTGTTGCGCCGAAGTGGGATGTATGCAGTGGACGGCATACTTTTACTGCGACACCTGAGATGGCTCGGTCATGAAAGCCGTATGGATTCGACGCGAATACCGAAAAAACTTTTATACGGTCAGCTGAGTATAGGAAAGCGGCATGCTGGGAAACCCAAGTTACGTTACCAGGACATGATTAAAGTGAGCCTCACACGTTCTAACCTTGATTGCAGATCATGAACATCGAAGGCGGTTGATCGGCGTGCATGGCGCGATCTAATCACGAAGGCAGTTGCTGAGGTGCGGGAGAAATCCCTCATGCATGCAGAGAAGAAGCGGCAAGTGCGGAAGCGGCAAGCACCGATGAATTGTACTCCATGGACATCGAGCGCATGGTGCTGTAGAACATGCGGTCGCGAGTGCCTTAGTCAGGCAGGCCTAGTGAGCCATGAGAGAGGTCACTCGGGACCACTGCCGAAGCGACGACGGGTCCCGCGGTGAACGTAGGCAGCACCGGCGCAGCGTTTGTAGGCACGCTGAATTCGATTTACTAACCGCGTGCTTGCATGCTAAGTCTCTTTATTTCAGGTGGTGGGTTTTCGGTTCTCTCCTAATGCCTTTCTTTCTCATATAAATACTAGTGAGCCATGCGCTGTGCCATCTGGGACCACTACAGAAGCGAAGACGGGTCCTGCAGAGAACTAGGACGAGCCGGTGCAGCGTTTGTAGGCATGCTGAATGCGATTTACTAACCGCGTGCTTGCATGCTAAGTCTCTTATTTCAGGTGGTGTGTTTACAGTTTTTACCTTAATGCTTTTCTTTCTCATATAAATATCTCCCTGTACTATATTCCATTAACTTGCACACATCGCTTCAGCCAATTGTATTCGATTTCCATAAAATTTTCCTGTTCGTGGCATTCCGTGAACTATACTTCCTGACCTCGTGCACTTAGCTAGGATTTCTTTGTAAACAACTTATAACGTATGCTATTTCATTAAGGTTTATGTCACCGTTTCCTTATGCATTAATCGAGTTTTTCTCTTTTTCTTTCTCTCTCTCTCAAGTGATTGGCTGTTGTTTGATATCCCCGGTGTGGCTGCGCTTGATGTGCATGTTGACAAGGTGCCTACCTGTCTATTACCCACTACCTCGTCCATACTGGCTCCAGGAGACAGTTGGTCGTTGCTGGAGGGGACGGGGTGCGCGGTCCTTGTGGCCGTGTTAGGCTCGAAGAGTGGTTCCATGCACTCAGTGTGGAGCGGACTACGGTCCAGCCACCGCCTTGTGTGCGCTTGATTCCCCAAATACAGCGTGCTTGTGTTTGCCTGTGAAGGAGTGTGGGCCGGCTCCGTTGATGAAACGTGGTTCCCATCCGCATGCCTCCCGGTCTTATTCCTTCGGGTTTACACTGGATATGGGGTGTGTGGTTGGAGCTGTGGGTGGTGCAGCGCAAGCCATCCATGGTCCTTCTGTAGGCGCAGGCGTCCTGTGGCTTGCCACAGCGACAGGCAAATCCGAAACCGGATGCCGCCAACCATGTATGTATGTGTGCCCCATGCTGAGGCTGATGTTGCATTCTTGATGCTCCTTCCCTGAAGTTGGTCTAAACCAACCTACACTTAAACTAGGTCTTTTTAAGCTGGATAAATTTCATTCCGCATTATTTGGTATGTTCTGCCTCCGTGAATAATGTTCTATTAACTGGCCACGTTGCTTACACTAATTGCGCTTATCTTCGGTAATTTTGTTGCGTTTGTAGCATTCTTGAGTAACTTGTGGACATTTTTCCTTATCGCGGATTCATTGCTAACCAACTTACTTCATATGATAATTTAGCGAAGAGTTATGCCACAGTATCTATATGCATTATTGGATTTATTTTATTTCAGCTTGTCGTTTAAATTGAATAGCTCTTGTTTGATATCCCTGGTACGGTTGCGCTTGAAGTGTATGTTGACAAGGTGCCTACCTGTCTATTACCCACTACATAGTTCATACTGGCTCCAGGAGACAGTTGGTCGTTGCTGGAGGGGACGGGGTGCACGGTTCTTGTGGCCGTGCTAGGCTCGAAGAGCGGTTCCATGCACTCAGTGTGGAGCGGACTACGGTCCAGCCACCGCCTTGTGTGCGGTTGATTCCCCAAATACAGCGTGCTTGTGTTTGCCTGTGAAGGAGTGTGGGCCGGCTCCGTTGATGAAACGTGGTTCCCATCCGCATGCCTCCCGGTCTTATTCCTTCGGGTTTACACTGGATATGGGGTGTGTGGTTGGAGCTGTGGGTGGTGCAGCGCAAGCCATCCATGGTCCGTCTGTAGGCGCAGGCGTCCTGTGGCTTGCCACAGTGACAGGCAAATCCGAAACCGGATGCCGCCAACCATGTTTGTAATCTCAGCAGTCTAGCAACTAGACACAGAGACTTCCAGAAAACAATGGTGATCAACCGATAAGGGAAGTCATCGCGTCCTACTCATCGTGGTATAGTAGCTGAAGGTGAACAACAACATTCAGCTAACATGCCGCAGAAAGAAAAGTACTTTTTGACAAACAGTGGAACAAAACATGAATATCGTCATCATGTAAGGCGATATCATCAGCATAATCTTAGTCGGTCGCGCGCTCACCCGGTATAAGCTCTAAGCCAAAATGTTGGAAACCTTCTAAAGCATTCGACAGAACGTCTTCGATTGCGAAGTTCTAGAGCAGTGGGTACATAGGGCAGCCCAGTCGCACACCGCTCTTGACAGCGAATTGCGAACAAAGCTTGCCATAGACTCTCAATCTGCCGGATGTTTGAAGGCAAATTGCCTGTAAGATGGCGGTCTATTTCTCTGGCGCCCCTTTCTTTACCAAGCAATGCCATAAAGCAGATCGATCAAGGAAGTGCAAAGTGGCAGATATGTATAGGAATGCAACGATAGTGGTCCTGTAGTAAATGTGGTGAGGTTGGTGGGGCTGGCGAAGCGTGCATATTTGATTCACGCATGGGCTGCCGGAACGGAAATCAGCTTCAGTTTCACGGTAATATGATTCACATACTGGGGATAGTCTACGAAGCAGGACAGATGTCAATAACTTGGAGACAACCGAAATAAGACTGATTCGGCGATGATTTACACATGAAATGCGAACAGCTTTCTTGAAAATCGGAATAATAGCTGATTCGCCCCAAGAGGAAGGCACTTTATGTTCATACCAGATATTTGCAACCAGCGCGGTTAGTGCTAAGTTAGCTGGCATTTAAAGACCACCGGAAACAAGTTGTAGCTGTCTGTACTCATCTCGCTCGATGACCTAAACAGGTTTATATGGCCTGTCAGTGCGTATTTCTCCAGCTTACGCCTGCACTCAGCTAATCCCTGCACTAAAACATTCGTTTCTGAGCATTCTTTTTGTCCTCATCAATTAGGTGAGAGAGAAAATTTCATGTATCTACACGCGCAGTAGCATTGTGTGAATTTCTGTAAACATTGAATGGCTGTTAGACGGGAAGGACAACAACCGTAAAATGCCGGCGTTCATCATAAGCGAGGTACGGTAGAAAGACGTAAGTGTAATCGGTCTTCTGCCGCTAAACTGTACACACCGATTACACTGATAAATGCGTGCTGCTTATACATCAGAACTGCAAACAGCTATTAGCCAAGTTTGAAGCAAGGTTGACCACTAAACTCACTACGGCTGGGGTAAGCGCCTAGGACTGTGCAACCCAATCCTTGACTATAGGTGTTGTTACTATCCGTTGACGAACGGCTTGTAACACCATAAGCAAACGGACACCAATAGCCAGGATCATCAACCGCTATTTCAAATGGCACAAGTGGCTCACATTTGACTAATGACGCTCCCAGCTTTATCAGAATAACTACAAGTAAGGCTGCTCCCAATCTCCCGACGGAGTGCGTAGAAAGAGAGCAACCCAATACTAGCGAAAGTTGGGTTACGGTTGCTTCAAAAAAGAGATGTTTTTTAAATGAACATCAATTTTAACTGGATTGGAAAATGAGGAGTGTAGCGAAGTTTTTCCAGTGAAAGCACTATCGGTTTCCCATGGTGCATTACCGAGTAATTCAAACCCTGACCGCGGCACGTCGAAAGGTGAAAAGAAAAAACTAACAATATCGAGCGTACTTAACTCCAATATCCCAGAGTCACATTTGATATCAATAAGAGGCAGGCAGTTGGATAAACACCACCACTGGAACGTCATTAGGAACCTACTCGGAGTTCTACTGAAGCATTTATACGGAGTGTGTATTACGCGACATTCCAACTCTAAGCATATTGGACAGCTAAGTCTTCTGCGCGTGGTGTTGAAATCGATCACTGAAGTAGAATCAGTACTACTGTCGACAAATTGTCTCAGAAATGAACACTGTTTCATTCGTAGCTTTCCAAACATTCCATGGGGCGAACGTTATCGAGTTAACCGCAACTTGGTGGACGACCGAAAGTAAAATTCAAATAGAACCATATTACTTCACGAGGTTCCTGCAATTGATGCATGTAATGAACATGAAATAATGACCGATGATAAAGAACAGTGGTGCTAGATTCGTAAAAGACTCTGTTTGGATGAAGTGTTAGCGAAATCCTCGTCAATGTTGCATGCCTCGGCGAAGTACAAAGAAAGTGAACCGAAAGAGTTAAAGCTAATCATACAGTCAAAACATATAGTAGCACGGCTGCTAAAAATCTAGTACATGTCCCGTTACAGGCTATCATCGGAACTTCGGATAATCACAGTCAGAAATATGTCCCCTAGACATGAGTTTTCACCCAAAAGAACCAAATATGATGGGTCTGAAAAGGAACAATGTACCAGTAGGCTGTCTAATGATCCCACACAACCTGTAGAAGACGATATTGACCGGACAGTTTATACTGTGCTTTAAAGGTTAGACACGGAACCAACTATTCGGACGATAAATGGGACGTGGACCTCACATCCAAGTACACACCGAAAAAACGATTAGTCTCCGGCCACTCACTGGACGACGAAACCTCACGTTGCAATACACCGAAACATTACTTGAATCTGAGAAACTTGTACCGTTACAGGATATCAGCGGAGCTTCGTTTAAAGACAGTCAGAGATATGCTTCCTAGACGTCATTTGTCACCCAAAGAGGCAAATGCGATGAGCCTTAAAAGGAACAATGTACCAGTAGGCCAGCTTCGCAGAGCCTTCCGTCGGTTTGAAAACTCAGTCTCTTCAAAGTATTTAAAATCTACTTGACACCGCATCTTGAATATGCTATTTGGGCGTTGCAGCCGTGGAACAAATAGGATCTTTTTCTCTTGAGACGCTCAACTAAGGACACCCGAGGAAGTCAAGGGCCTCTTTCATCTGCTCTGTTAGCTTAGAATAAAACCTTTAACAACGCACAGCAGCCGATGTCGGATTTTGCTATGGAAATTCTCATAATGTTTTACAAGATTTGAAGAACCCAAGTCACATGTGTTGCTCGCTGCTGGAATTGAACCACAACACTAGACTTATAGGTCATCCTTTGAAACTGACAATGCGGTAAAGCCGGCATGAATACTGCTGTAATTTTTTTCCCTTCACCTCTGTCAACCTTTGCACGCCCTGACTAATTATATGGTATTGCTCCCAATCTGACGATAGTTAAAAAAACAAGTTGACAACGCTTTGCCTCATTTGCAAATCGTTTTATTACTTGTTATCCAGGGGCTACAAAACGTAATCAAACGCTGTCTTACCAATCTCCATACCAATGGATTTATAGAATTATACCCTAAATTCTCCGCATTTCTGCAGAGGTCATCGTTGAGTCCAGCAAAACGATTTTCATCTTACCATGCAATTTTATTATTTGCAATAATTTCCATCCCACCGGACTTGTTAAGTATTGCTCTTTTAACCGTAATACACCACTTTCCATTTTTCTATTGTCGGTATGATTTCCATCAAAGTCATCGTTAACTATTTTAGTAAAGTTTTAGATTCATTTGTCACTTGGCCCAAAGGAATACTTCAAATTCCCTGGTAACTTTGTTATGAATAATTGATAAAACATCAGATATACGAAGTCCAGTTAATGAACTGAATGAACAAAATTAATTACTTTCAAAAGTGCAATTCATTTACATCTGTGGATTGCCACCCAACCGCTGTCTCGTCTAGTGGGACAAGCCGGTACAATGAGATGTTAAAATAGACTGAAACCGAGAGCCAGATAAATGTGCATGCGGAATAACTTCGTGTGGTGCAAATTTTGATCTTCCGAAGATTGTTTTCGAACAAACGCGTGTGGTCTTAAATGTGACATTGTGTGTGAATGATTGCAATTTGATTAGGTCCAACTCAGCCTAAAATGATTAGACAGCCAGACTGAACGATATGCTTGACTTCGAAATTTGCATCAACTACTCGATTCTTTGAAACTCAAGTGCGATTTTTGGGCCAACAGGAAGTTAATTTATACTGCGATTGGAATGAAAGGAGAAGCCGTCGATTGCGCGTTCTTGAGAAACTTGATGAAATGCGACTCGATTAGGTTTTCGAGGTCCTAACGAATCTTGAACAAAGAATATGTGTTAGTCAGACAAAAATTACCCGTAGTTTAATTTACCGGAAAGAAGAAAGAGCTATTGAGGGGGATCATATGCAAAGTACAATTAAATCTGTGGAACAGATAATAAATCGAGCGAATAACTAAAGTATGGAAGATGAACATAAGGTGTCAAAATATGGGTTGACCTGGAGAGAGAAATGCTTAGGATTGCTAATGGGCAAGTTAAATGGTCCGCTAAAACCGCGCTTTTAGTGCGGAAAATTATGAGATATCAAATATAGGGGCACAATTTCCAGATAATCTATGGGCTGAATACATTTATGAAACTTTGTTTGACCAACAACACCTTCGCACCATTTGTCACACCTGTGCAAATGTTATTCCCAGCGATCCACTCACTCGAGACGGACTGCCAGACGGGCGCACGTGATCTCGGCTCGCGCATCAATTGCTGTGGTCACTTCAGATCTCCACACAAATCCTTGCGCGTGTGCTCGTTCAAACCATTTTGACGAGCACCGTTCAGTGCTTAATATCCCTTAGATCAGAATTGCGTGGGTCATGCTCCTACCCCGTTCTCAATTTCCGCATACTGTTCGTCAAATTCTGCTTATAAAATCACATCACTCCCGAGCTATTCCAGAATAGTTTTGCACTCAATCAGTAGAAGAAGCTTATGACAATTAAATGACGCTGCAGTAGCTTAACGAAAATACGAGACAATTCTCGTCACTCACCAGCCAAATATCACTTCCAAGGCATTCTGTTTATATTGCTGATGCTCCGCTTGCGGTGTCGTGTAACGCGACTACATAAATGCACGCTGCGCCTTCCTGTGCTTGTTTGCGCACCGCCAAATCCCACTACCTGCGCGCGGCCGCAATAGTGAGATATTGAGAAAACCACTGTCTCGGTGGGCTGAGCATGACGCCGGAGCAAACAATCCAGGGTACTGTGTACGACTAACCATAAAACATTCATGTGTCAGATGAGTGGAAATAACCGAGTCGTGGTACCTAAAGGCGCCTGTGAAACGTGCATTTAGATGTTAAATGTAGGAATGTTCTGTGGAAATTGCTAAGCCTATTTACAAGGGAAAGGTGGAAAACTCAAAACCAGCGAGTGCAGACTGATCAACAGCAGGCCTGAATCAAAACTGAATATAGAGCGCGCTGTGTGTGGGTTGCGACTCTCAACCTCTATTGGGACCTCAGCTCAATTTGGTGTAAATTTCGGTCATTCCGATATTGATGACCGTATCCTGAATGGAAATATTTGGGTGTTGCTCTTCCCAACACTGGATCACCACGACCGCGGTTTTGTCCTGGTTAGGACTCGTCAGGTAGAGATAGCATGGGGTTGAACGCAGAGCTTAGTAGTACATGGCTGACGCCCTGAACAATATGCTACTGTGATCCGCGAGCAACACTTGACGCAACGGAAAATAATCCAAAGCTGAATTAGGAGAGCAAGAAAACCAGGAAGAAAACCTGGTCATACACTGCCAGTGTTGAGAAGAGCAACACCAAAATATTTTCATTCAGGTCTGCCTCAATTTGGTTTCGTGCAGAGTGTAATACTGTCCCATCAGTTGAAAGTGTAATCGCACAGTCCCAGAAGAATGAAAGGCTTGTTGACGTATCTGAGATGATGCTGGACACTAAAATATTTTCGGTAGCAACAAGCATAACGGAATGTCTGACTCAGGCCCCTCCACCGAACTCTACTGCACGACAAAGCAACAACGCCGAATGATCAACTAATAAAGTTGCTTCTGCAAACATTGCTAACAAACTAAATCGCCCAAGCGTTTCCGAAATCTTCACTTCCAGTCCATTTACTACAATTTCCCACAAATCCAATTCCTCCCATTAAATTTCACCGAAACCCAAGAAACATTCTATTATCAGTGGCAGCTGGGAAGTTGTTGAATCAAGATGCAATCAAAAACCAGAGGCTTCTGATTCTATAACGACACCTAAAACTAATGAGAAAAGCAACGCTGCAGGGATGCACAGCAAATCGCTGGGCCTCCTAACTACGGTCCACACTCCCATGAAAGTCAATCAGAAACAGTTGAATGCCCTATATATGATATGTACTAACGTTCCAGAGACAACATCGAATTGTTTGAAGGGAAAGCAGGTGGATGCTCTGAACCGATGGAATGCAATAATTAATGTCCTCGGTATTCTGACTAAAATCTCCAACTTGACGAGGGTCATTCGCAACCTGAATTTCAAGCCTTATTACGAAGCAAGTTTCTTCGGGTTGTGCTTAACTGTCGATAAGTTGGAAGCAGCGTTGCTTTTGATTAATCGTTTCCAGAGCAAAATTGGCCTGGTCCGAGTATATCCAGACCTTCACTGAAGCGAGCGGAAACGAGCTAGGTAGATCCTAGAAAAGTTAAGGATAAAAGTTGCATGCAGATCCATTATTATTTACGGCGTCCCCATTCTCACGAGCACGATAAATGCGAAGCAACGGCGCACAAGCAGGAGCAGTGGCGCTATATTCGTGAGATCCTGCTCTTAAATGTTCTTGTTTCTACTTCTTTATCAAAGGTGGCAAGATCAGAAAGATACAAAAGGTGGGGCCTAAGGATAATTAGGGTTGTGTTACAAACCAGGCATATGGCACATACTCCACTGAAACGCTGACATTCACTTGAGGACAGACTTCTAACCGAGCTCCAGTTCAAAGCAGCGAGCGAAACCGTCGTCTGACTAAAAGCACCAAAACAGCTTGCAAACGAACTAGTGATCTTATCCGAAATTCACACCGAAGCAACTCTGAAGGAACTGAGGATCTTCCTGTGTAATCCTGCAGCACCTCCTTTGCATTGTGATAACATTTACAGTGGGGTACGCAAAATGCTAGCGAAGGCAAATCTTAGCGACGCGCTCATAATACGACAAAAGCAGATAGAGCCGACCACACAACGGCCGGCACAACCTATCCTCCTAACCACAAGTACCTCGTATATTAGCTGAGAACAGGAACACTTTTCTGTATGAGTAAGAATGCATAAGGCATGTGCAGTACAATCGTTGAGGTTCAGTTGTGCTGGGCAACATACGCTTGGGATCTCATCTCCACAACCGAGGTTTGATCGCTCTCATGTGTTAAAGATGTTGACATCGTGATTCAAGGAATGTCCATGTTCCGACACGATCGTCTCAACAGGGGACGTGGTGCCATCCTAAACTATCATAACTGGTTAAGATGCGAACTACTGGATGATCAGAAGACGCGGGTCACCGATTCGCTATTGTTCTCTTTGCGTCATACACAATGACAACTGCTTCGTGGCAGTCGTATATCGCTCAGCATTGTCCAATTTATAGATGGGTACACCTAATGTCAGCAGTGACAAAATCCCCACTCCCAACTTTCAGCCACGTGCTTATCTCTGGCGATTTCAACTTGCACTACTTGGAAACCTCGGAAAAACCATCGAAACTTACAAGGCTGAACTGCAAGACATTATCGCAAAGATACTGTCCTAAAATCAGAGCAACTCGCCTACCAGATACGTAGCTGCTAACAAACCATCGGCAATCCACATCGTCCTTATTACTTGGAAACTCAGAATCAATAGACCATTTCTGTACACGAAACTAGAGCTAAGCAATCAAGTCACCATACCTTATCTCCTACTTATTAAATGTGTGTGTTAGCTGAATGTCCGGAGGAAGACACAGGACTAACACGTGCTATCAAACAGTGCAAAATATTGTACAACCTAATTGAGACGACCGATTGTGAGTTCTTGAAATGTTGCTCACCTGACAGCGCCTTGATTCAGTTTGTTTGACGCTTCAGCAATCTAATCAATACTGCTTCTGAAACAAAGAGCATCCGCTCCACCAATTCCACGTCTTTCATCAGAAGTAGGACTCGCAAGCGCATGTCAATAGGAATTGCAACTTGGCACTACAACAGAGCGCGTCATTTCCAGTCACACGGAGGGAGTATGTAACCCGAAAAACCACTGTAACATACTTGTCTGTGAGGACAAATCGACTCACCAACAACATTTCGCCTGTATTTTTGCTAACAAAAAAGCGTCTATGCAAGCATTTTAACACCATCCTAAAGTGAAGTTCGGTACTCCCCCAATTAACCCGCCAGTTGGGATGGTAGCTAGTGCAGAGTAGGCAGCCAACTCTTTACGAATGCAATATACCGCAATAATCCAAAAAGACGACCGTGCATTTTACCCACAACCATCCCTATCTACAACTTCAACACTCGCTAACATCGATTTTACTGCCAGAATTGTGTTGAAGGAAGGGCTCTCCATATCCACCTACAGCGCTCCTGCAATCGATTGTATTCACTCGACGGTGCACTTTTGACGGCACTGAGGAGACAATAGGAAATGCATGTATCTACCAATTATTGACTCCTTACTGTGTTATGTACATTTTTGAGCTCACAATCTGCATTACGTACCTGGTATTATGCAGAAAACATTTTCAGAATAAAAAGTGCGCTGAGCTATGATGCTAACGTACTTGTCGAAAATCTAGCCGAGAAATTATGCTTCAGTGAACAGAGAAAATCTCCTCCCAAAACACAACGTGAAGCATCTGGAAGTTGTAATTTAGTTGAAATTCAAAATCGCCAAATTGCGTGTACGAGAAGAATTTTAGGAAAATTGCCTGAACACCAACCGCTTCCCCGCCTTTTACTGTAAACTCCTGCGCTTGCTAAAGCTTCAGGCAAACGCTAGTAATTAAGGCCACTGGCAAGGAGCTTCCTTGAGGAAGCTACAGAGAAACGAATACAACATGGCTAATCCTACCTGTGTTAACAACCGGAAGTTGACAAACTAAACATGATATGCTACCTAAAGTTTTTGAAAATTTGTCGTGATGTGGTGCACCAGACAAAGAGAAACTGGTCTGGGCGATTCGAGAAAACACTGAACCACAGACATATTTCATTTAGTTTACCTTTTTCTCCATCGACTTTTCTCACCAATCCTCCATCTATACTTTAACTCGCCTGCAACTTGAGGCGCTGTCCTAGTACTTAAAAGTTTATTGTTCCACTAATAAATATTAACAGCCTAGAAACTCAGGCGCATCTTGAGGAGTTTACAGACAACATGCTGGCCACACGCCAACTTCCAAGGATAACGAACAGTGGCTAAAGGCAAAACTAGCTGATCTCGATTACCAGTACCAGTTTGAGTTCCAGACAAAAGTCACCGCCCAAATCTAAATGTTTGAAGAACTTGAAGTAACACAGATCAGAAGGAAAAGTAGTTCTACTGCATCCATGTAAGAGGTCAGGTGCTGAAGTGCTGGATAAAACAAATTAAGTAAATAAGATGATGAAAATACTTAATGATGGTACCAAGTTGGAGCTAGACCATTATGCAGATCACTCAACTGAAATAGAGAGGAGCAGAAACACCATGTTACAAACGTTGTTGGAGGGAAACAATATTAAGGCTGAGACCGCTAAATCCAAGAGACCCAGAGGCAAGCAAACACCACAGCTATATGGGTTGCCAAAACTGCACCAGAATGTTACGCCCCTGAGACAGATTTTATCTATGAGCAATTTGCCGCAACATAAGTTGGATAAATAATTAGTCATTTTACTTGAGCCAGTCAGGAAGTCCAATGGTTAATCATAGTATTAAGGACACATAACATATAGTGCAGCTACCGAACAGTATAGAGTTGAAATGCAAGATTCTGTCCAGCATTGACATTATCTCCCAGTTCACAAATGTGCCATTGAAAGCGACCATTCAGATTATCTGTAACAGTGAGTAAAATGCATTTGGAAATAGGCTTTTCAGTCTCTGAATTGGAAAGACTGCTGCTCCTGTGCACATCGAATGTAAAATTTTATTTTCAACAACAAGGCTATCGACAGGTGGATGCTACCGCAAAGTGCAATCCGCTCGGACCAGTGCTGGATGATATTTTCGTTGCTCACCTCTAAAATCAAAGTGGGAACGAAATTAACCAAGCTGTGTTTTATTCGCAGGTATATAGACGACATCCTGCTTATTTGTAACCAAGGTGCCCATCTACCATACCAAGTAAAAAAGAAAACAGCCTGCACCAAAACATCACATTGACAACGAACATGAACACAATGATAGTTTGCCGCATGTGGACCTTATGATAGAAAGAAGGAACGATGAATGGAAGAATATCTCTGTCTACCGCAAACGCACATGAAAGGTTCAGTATTTGAACTTTCATAGCATTGTCCCAAAGCGCTACAAACAGTGACTGGTGCGGACTATTTTCGATAGAGTTAGCAAAATATGCACTCTGACGTGCTCGAACAGGAGAGGCAACTGCTAAAACACCCTGACAGTATCGGGTATTTGCCTGTTTTCGTCGATTTTTTGAGTAAGCAGAGGGCAGAAGAGCAAGTACCCACCGTACAGAAATTGCACGTAATGCTGCAACTACCGTTTCAGTGAAACGATGAAGGCTAATTATTTCAACAACATTGGAACTTCACAGTAGCACTTGTGTAACCCGCGGAGAAACCGGTATTAATGTACACAACGACGCGCAACTCTACTTCATCGGTAAAGCCACCAGTACCTCTGTTTAAAAGTACACAATTCCTTTACAAATTTATGGTCAGTTGCAATGCAGTTGCAAGCCAAGCTGACGAAAGTACAAGAGTGTGAGCGAAGGTTTATGTGTGTGTCGATGAATGGTATGTCCAAAAGGTCTGGTCCATCTAAGCTTTTAATGTGGCAAAGTATATATACTTCGTGGTTGAGGTAAAACGCACAATGTGCAAATGGTCTAATTGTAGATGTGGGTCTAGCTCAAAATGTTTCATTGGATTGTGGAGCGTAGTTAGGAGGCCCAGCGATTTGCTGTGCATCCCTGCAGCGTTGCTTTTCTCATTAGTTTTAGGTGTCGTTATAGAATCAGAAGCCTCTGGTTTTTGATTGCATCTTGATTCAACAACTTCCCAGCTGCCACTGATAATAGAATGTTTCTTGGGTTTCGGTGAAATTTAATGGGAGGAATTGGATTTGTGGGAAATTGTAGTAAATGGACTGGAAGTGAAGATTTCGGAAACGCTTGGGCGATTTAGTTTGTTAGCAATGTTTGCAGAAGCAACTTTATTAGTTGATCATTCGGCGTTGTTGCTTTGTCGTGCAGTAGAGTTCGGTGGAGGGGCCTGAGTCAGACATTCCGTTATGCTTGTTGCTACCGAAAATATTTTAGTGTCCAGCATCATCTCAGATACGTCAACAAGCCTTTCATTCTTCTGGGACTGTGCGATTACACTTTCAACTGATGGGACAGTATTACACTCTGCACGAAACCAAATTGATGCAGACCTGAATGGAAATATTTTGGTGTTGCTCTTCCCAACACTGGCAGTGTATGACCAGGTTTTCTTCCTGGTTTTCGTGCTCTCCTAATTCAGCTTTGGATTATTTTCCGTTGCGTCAAGTGTTGCTCGCGGATCACAGTAGCATATTGTTCAGGGCGTCAGCCATGTACTACTAAGCTCTGCGTTCAACCCCATGCTATCTCTACCTGACGAGTCCTAACCAGGACAAAACCGCGGTCGTGGTGATCCAGTGTTGGGAAGAGCAACATCCAAATATTTCTATTCAGGATACGGTCCTTAATATCGGAATGACCGAGGTTTACATCAAAGTGAGCCGAGGTCCCAATGGAGGTTGAGAGTCGCAACCCACACACAGCGTGCTCTCTAAATTCAGTTTTGAGTCAGGCCTGCTGTTGATCAGTCTGCATTCGCTTGGTTTGAGTTTTCCACCTTTCCCTTGTAAATAGGCTTGGCAATTTCCACAGAACATTCCTATATTTAACATCTAATTGCACGTTTCACAGGCGCCTTTAGGTACCACGGCTCAGTTATTTGCACTCATCTGACACATGAAGGTGTGATGGTTAGTCGTACACAGGACCCTGGATTGTTTGCTCCGGCGTCAAGCTCAGCCCTCCGAGACAGTGGTTTTCTCAATATCTCACTCTTGCGGCCGCGCACAGACAGTGGGATCTAGCGGTGCGAACATAAGCACAGGAAGGCGCAGCGTGCACTTATGTAGTCGCGTTACATGACAACGCAAGCGGAACTTTGGCAAACTACACGGAACGCCTTGGAAGCGACCTTTATTTGGTGAATGACCCAAACTGCCTCGTATTTTTGTTAAGCTGCTGCAGCGTCGTTTGATTGTCATAAGCTTCTTCTACTGAATGAGAGCAAAACTATTTTGGAAAGCTCGGCGGTGATGTGATTTCACAAGGAGAATTTGACGAACAATGTGCGGAAAATGAGAACGGGGTAACTGCATGATTCACACAAGTTAGATCTAAGGGATTTGAAGCACTGAGTAGCCCTCGTCAAAATGGTTTGAACGAGCACACGCGCAAGGATTTGTGTGGAAAACTGGAGTGACCACAGCAAGTGAAGCGAGGGCTGAGTTCCAGTGCGGCCGCACGGCAGTCCGTCTCGAATGAAGGGACCGTTGATAGTGACATTTACACAAGTGTGACAAATGGCGCGGTTGTTGGTCAAACCAACTCTCATGAAAATATTCAACCCACAGCATCTCTGGAAAATTTGCCTATTATATTTGATATCTTAATATTTAGCGCAGTATAAATGCCACCATCGGTTATGTACCCTTCCCCTATACCGCGCCCCTCGCTACGTCATTCTAAACCAACTCTCGATCCTGGATTTAGGTCTGATGCAGCCCAAACACTTCCTAATTTGGCACACGAAATGGTGATTTTCTTTATGATGTTGCAATTTAAGCTTGCTGATGGATTATACATTTGCTACCTTGGAATGATAGCGCCCTCCTGTTGTCTAAGCAGTTGGGTGCAACTCAACTGGAGACTACTTGTGTGGAGTTACACATTTAAATGGTCATTCAACCTCGAGTGACAAATTTTGCTGCTGATGTTGCAAGCCACCTCATTGGATGAATAAAGATGCATTTTCACTGCGATCAGTACAACTGGAATCTGCTATTATCTTCAGTAATGGGAGAGATTTACGTACCTCACTTTGAGCTATTCAGTAGAGGTTACAGAGCCCTTTCACACAGTCAAGAATGACAGTTTCTCCAAACTATGCTTATAACTGCTTTGGAAGGTGTTCTGTTTCGATGTTACGGGCAAATGGTCTGAACAAATACGTTTGGCATTTTTAGCACTGCAAATCTATCTTGTTCTATTAGCATATTGTTTTTTCTCCGTTGAGTTATGCGGATCCACAATTAAGCAATAGACAACATTTCAGAGAGTTTAATCCATGATTTGCCTCCAAATAGACCGGTCAATGCTTAATCCTCCTGCTGCAAGGGGTTCTTACTTCAAGTTCAATATACTCATTAGTTCCATCCGCGCCTTGATTTTTGATTAAAACAACGATACTACGTAGTTTTTTAACACCGCTAATCTCGAGCCTCCCACGACGACAACCGTACATCACAAAGCGTGTATCCACTATAACAAAGCAGGCACATTATACATTCTCAGTCCGCAATCTACCAATGTTTACACACTTATTTTGGGCTTGAAAATTATAGAAAACTTCCTGGTAATCCTTAATTCCCAATGCGATCGTGACTGATATATTTCTAACATGTGCACACGTATTCAGATGTGTCTTGTTCCATTGATACTAAAATGTATTTATCTGTTCTTGGCTGTGTTACTGTGGCTTAATGTGATTAAATGATACAGAAAGGAAAGAAAAATCTCATCTTTCGAAAAGATGTAGTTTCACAATGCTTGTGGTTACGTAAGGCCCGCTTTTGTTCCCTTACCTGTGAGCTGAAGATATTCACAATTTTGCAACTATAGAGCCAGAAACATATAATTGTCCATGTGGGAAGCAGTCCGGGCCAAGACCTAAACCACACACTTTAAAACATTGTCCATGAGCTATTTTGATTGTGTTTGCAAGCGCCAAACTAATTAAGAATTGCGTTCTATTAAATTGAATTGGGGCACCGGTAGGAAACCTCATAATGAAAGTAATGAGGATATATTTACCTTGAAAGACCTGGTCAAGAGTTCTACTTGTACGACGTTACTGCTTAATCCTTCTAATGCAAGCCGCCTGCCATAATATGTATGAACTGGGAATGCTTTCACTGTCTTGTTAATGGGGTTGTTTTTTCCCGGAGTGAAATGCACCAAATACTGCAACATTCGAGCCGAATCGCATAAGCAAGAAACTTGAGTATCGCTGCGCCATATATGGCGATAGGAAACACTTGAAATAATCTAATCAGCAGTTTGACAAACAATGGTTTTAGCAGACAACTGAACTTGCACATAAGCAGCCCTATGCATTTCTCTCACCAGTTGAACCCATATTTTCACACCTTTAGTTCATCCTCTATACTTTTAGTTATTCGCTCGATATATTATCTATTCTAAAGAGTTAACTGCCTTTTTGTATTTGATTCCCTCTTAATAGTTCTTGCATCCCTTCCGTAAAGTAAACAACGGGGATTATTAGTCCGACTAACACATATACTATGCTCTAGATTCGTCAGAACCTTGGAAAACCTAATCGAGACGCAGTTCATCTACTTTCTCAGGAACGCGCAATCAACGGCTTCTCCTCTCATTGCAATCGCACTATAAATTAACTTCCTGTTGGCCCAAAAATCGCAATTGAGTTTCAAAGAATCGAGTTGTTGATGCAAATTTCGAATTCTACCATGTCGGTTAGTTTGGATGTATAGTGACAACATTTAATCAGATGGAATTTATTGACACACAATATCACATTTAAGACCACACGCGTTTGTTCGAAAACAATCATCGGAAGATAAAAATTTGCACCACACGAAGTTATTTCGCATGCACATTTCTCATGCTCTCGGTTTCAGCCTATGTTAACAACTCACCGTACTGGCTTCTCCCACTAGACGAGACAACGATGGGTAACAATCCACAAATGTAAATGAATTGTACTTTTGGGAGTAGTCAATTCTCTTCATTCATTTCATTCACTGGACTTGGTGCATCTGATGATTTATCAATTATTCATGACCAGGATGCAGGTGAATTTGAGGAATTCCTTTGGGCCCAGTGCCAAACGAATCTAAAACTTTACTAACATAGTTAACGATGAATTTGATGGAAATCATACCGACAATAGAAGAATGGAAAATGGTGTATTGCGGGTAAAAATGCAATACGTAACAAGTCCGGTGGGATGGAGATTATTGCAAAAGATAAAATTGCATGATAAAATGAAAATCCTTTTGGTGGACTCAACATAGACTTCTATAGAATAGCAGATATTTTCGCGTATAAAAGTATAAATCCATAAATCCATTGGTTGGCAGTTTGTTAAGACACCGTTTGATTGCGTTTTGTAGCCCCTGAATAACAAGTCATAAAATGAGTTGCAAATGAGACAATTAATCGTCAACTGGTTTTATAAATATCGTCAGATTGGGAGCAGATACCACAAAATTAGTGAGGACGTTCCACGGTTGGCACAGGTGGAAGGAAAAGAAACTACTACAGCATTCAAGTCGGCTATACCGTGTTGTCAGTTTCAAATGATGACCTCTTAGGTTAGTTTAGTGGTTCAATTCCAGCAGCCAGCAACACATGTGTATTGGGTTCATCATAATCTGGTAAACCATTATGAGAACCCCCATAGCAAAATCTGACATCGACTGCTGTACGTTGTTAGATATTGTAATCTTAGATAATATACGCCCTTAGTCGAGCGTCTCAAGAGAAACGAGAGCCTGTTACTGCCACGGCTTCTACGTCTAGATACCATATTCCACAAGCGGTGGCACATAGCTGTTAAACATTTGGGGATATATTGTGGGTTCAAACCTACCGAATTCTCTGCGAAACAAGCCGAAATGTTGATTGTCGGTTTTTCTCACCTTCCCTGCATGTTTTGAACTCAGGAGATCTTCCTGTACCAGTACACCCAGGTCCCGCACCTGGGAGGCTATCTGCAACTTTTGCTCTCCAATCTTGTCAGCGCTCACCAGCTGATGACTCAGATGGATCACCTAGCTCTTAAATATATCCAACTGCAGCGGGTTCCTCTCCGAACATTCTAAAACACAATCTAGATCATGTTAAATTATATGGTGATTTTCCTTTGACAGAACTTCACAACTACAACCTACCATTCACATTGCTGTATTAAGAAAAATGTGTCCAAGATTTTCTGTCTTTTTAATCCAGCCCATACCATCAGTTTCACATTGTGGCTTATTAATGTTGCGGTGTATTTTTCATGGGTTGCTGGTAGCCCAGTTGTAATGTGCCATTGTTCTGTGCAGTTGTAACCCTGCCTTATCTCTAAAGGTAACAGAACGAGTATCCCCGTGATTCTGAGAACAGCGGCAAAATTCATGCCGCTTCGCCCGAAGGCAGGGGTGAGCAATCTGCACTTGACATGAACGGAATCTTCGAAATTTTCGTTTCTGTTTATCCAGTGTACTGCATATCGGTTCCTGTCACAGTGCTGTGTGATCCGACGAATGCTGAGATCGGGACGTTTTGTCACTTTGCTGTCTACAGCGCAAGCTGAACAGTCGTCCATTAAGATGTGAGGCGCTCCAGTTACCTTCCCCTCATACACACTCCCAGTTTGCTTGAACCTCTTTACTAGTATAAGCACGTACCGGGCGATGACGGGACGCATCCCTGCGTTGATTGCGTTGTATTTTCTTGAATTTGATGCGGCGTTTAAAGCGCATTCACCGTTCAGCCGAATAATCAGCGCGCGCTGTGTAACATGCACGTTACGTGATCCTGACTGCATTATCGGCTCATGCTCCATTACTTTTGTCAGTGTGTCAAGGACATTGTCAGGAGTTGAGTTACCTCAGTTAATCCAAAACACCCGGTTGGCTGTGATGCCACTATATGCTCACATTCACGCCGCAGTTTTGTTTGCTCGCTTTATCTTACCTGCGCCGACTTCGTTGCGTAGCCAACAAGGCACGCGGACAATCATCGACCGCTCCAACGCCTGAAGTTTGCCGTGACATTCAGCACGTAGCTCGAAGTTAGCTGAGAGCTAACGACCGCCGGAAACAAGTTGTGGCCGTCTGTACTCATCTTGATGCAAGATGCCTGAGGCAATCAAGCATTAAGCTCGTTAGTGAACACGAGGAACTGCCGGGACCTCAGAATTGATACGCGTGGAACTTCACCTTCGTTACTAATCCGGTTCGGCAACACACTTCAAACTTCGATCTGCAGTTGCCGATCCCGCAGGAAATTCCTGATACACCCAAGGACAGGATCACAAACTGCTTAGACTTCGAGCCTGTGAAGCCGAATGCAGTGGTCCAATTAGTTGAAGGCTATCGGGAATTCGAGATAGATTACATCTGTCCCACTGCCTTCATCGGCCGCTTCCGGACAACTACGGCTTGCAATCAGTAACTCGGTAGTGCACGAATGGTACCGAGGGAAACTGTGTTGCTCGCGTGCTATGACGTTTTGGCGTCCTAGTTGGTCATCTAAAGCCTCAGCAAGGATTAGCGCCATCAACTTTGACAGCACAAGTAGGGCGACTAATAGACGATAGTTGGCGGGTTCCGAGCGATTACCGCTTTTGAAAAGTGGAATGATTATGCTATGTTTCCACATGGTAGACACAATTTGCTTATCCATGCATGTTATAAGTAAAACGTTATGGGTGCTGCGGTCAGCCCTCTCGAGCGAATATAGTCGATTCCGGAAGAGCTGTAGTGAGAGCAATTTATTCAAAACAGCTGTGTTAGTAAAATCGACGTGAATGAGTGCTGAAGTTGTGGCCGGGGATTGTTGTATGTAAAAGGAGCGGACATCTCTTTTGGAAGGTTGCGGCATACCGCATACGTAAAGCGTTGGCTGCATCTTTTGCACTATCTACCACCCCAACTGGCGTGTTAATTGGGAAGGATACCGAGCTTCACTTTCAGGATGGTGTTAAAATGTTTGTATAGGCGATTTTATTGTTAGCAAATTTACAGGCAAAATATTGTTGGTGAATCGAGTTGTCCTCACAGACAAGCATGTTACAGTGGTTGTGCTGGGTCACATAAGCGCTCCAGGTTTCGCGACAAGGACGATCTCTGTAATTGTGGCAAGCTGCATTTCTTAGTGACATGTCTTTTCGGGTTCTAGTTGCGATGGAAGACGATGGGTACGCGGATTAGACACCGTTTGATACTTTAATTGGTTGCGATTAGATTGCTGATGCGTCAAACAAACTGAATCAAGGCGCTCTCAGGTGAGCCACCTATCAAGAACTCCCAATCGGTCGCCTCAACTAGGTTGTTCAAGATGTTGCACTGTGTGATAGCACGTGTTAGTTCTGTGTGCTCCTCCGAATATTCAGCTAACACACATATTTAATATGTATGATATAAGGCATAGTAACTCGATCCCTTAGCCCTATTGTGGTGTACAGAAATGGTCTATTGATTCTGAGTTTCCAAGTTATAAGGACGATGTGAATTGCCGATGGTTTGTTAGCCGCTCCGTATCTGGTAGGCGAGTTGATGTGATCGTATGGCTGAATACTTGCGATAATGTTTTGCAGTTCAGCCTTGTAAGTCTCGACGGTGTTGCCGAAGTTTCCAAGTAGTGCACGTTGAAATCGCCAGAGATAAGAACGTGGCTGTAAGTTGGGAGTAACGATTTTGTCAGCGCTGTCATTAGGTGTGAACCCATCTCTAAATTGGACGATGGGAAGCGATATAGGGCTGCCACGAAACATTGTGTATGACGCAAAGAGAACAATAGGGAATCGGTGACCCGCGTCTCATGATCATCCAGTGGTTCGCAGTTCAAGTCGTGATGACAGTTTAGGATAGCATCACCTCAATGCTGGGTGGAAGGTGTCGGAACAAGGACATTCCCTGAATCGCCATGTCAGCATCCGTAACGCATAAGAGCGACCAAGTCTCGGTTGTGGAGAGGAGATCCCAAGCGTTTGTTGCCTAACGGAACCGATTTGGCGAGGTCTTGGGCATTCTTGTTCAAGCAAAAGAGTGTTTTGTTTCTCAGCAGCAATATAAGACACTTGTCGCAAGGAGAAGGGGTTGTACCGACGGTTTCTTGGACGGTCACTAACCGCTTTTTGTGATATTATCTGCAGGGGCATGGAGTTGGGTTCGGTGGAATCGTGACTAGCCCATCTGGAACTCAGTTTGCACAATGCATGGAAAGTGGCTGCAGGATTGCACAGAAAGCTCCTCACCTCCTTCCCCTGGGAATTTTAGATAACATCCCTAGATCGTTAGCCTACTGTTGCAGTGCTTTATGTGTGACGACGGTTTCGCTTGCCAATTCCAACCGGATCTTGCTAGTCGGTCTGTTCCAATGTGATTGCCAGGGTTCCAGTAGCGTGAGTGCCATCTGTCTAGTTTGCACCTCAACCTTAAGTATGCTTGATGCGCACCTTTTATATTTTGCTGCTATTGGTACCCTCAAGACAGAAGTAACGACATCGTCATTCAAGAGTGGGGATTCACGAACATAGCGCCACTGCTCCTGGTTGTGTGCCATTGCTTTGCATTCCTCTTTCTCATGAGGCTGAGGAACACCGTGGATAAAAATGTTTCTGCTCGCGGTGTTTAGCCGAAACACATCTAAGCTCTGCTTTGCTCTCATACGCTCGTTCCAGGGAACTTCTGGATATACTCGGAACAAACCGATTTCATCCTAGAAACGAACAGTAGAAAGCAAAGCTGCTTCCACCACATCGGCAGAGTTTAGCACAACACGAAGAAGCCTGGCTTTGCCCTAGTGCTTGGAATTCGGGTGGTGAGTGATCCTCATTAAGTCGGAGAGTCTAGTCGGAATACCGAGCAGCTTAATTATGGTGTTCCATTATTTCAGGTCATCCATCAGTTTTCTCCTCAAAACATTCGATGGTAGTTCTAGTACCATTCTACATATTATAGGTAGGACATCCATATTTTCAAATGTCTTTCCTTAGAGTATGAACCATGCTTAGTTGACCGAAGGATTTGCTACCTATCCGTGCATAATTGCTTTTCACGTTAGTTATTGGTGTCGTAGTAGAAACAGCAACTGCTGATTTTAAGTGCACCTTGAATCAACAACTTTCCAGCTCCCATTGATATTACCATGTTTCTTGGGTTTCGGCAAAGCCTACTTTGCGAAAGTGGGTTTGGGGAAATTGTTGTAAATGGGCTGGGAGTGAGTTGCTGGTGTAGCATTCGACGTGACTGAGTTGGCTTACGATGAGTTTGCGTGGAGCAGTCTGTGTCAGACATCCTGCAATTCTTGATACTACTTAAGCTTTCTTGGTGCATAGTATCTTCTCAACTACGTCTGCAAGCCTTTCATGCTAATAAGACAACGCAATTACAGTTTTAACTAGTGGGACAGTATTACACTTCGTACCGAAAGAAAAGGAGTCGGGCCTGCTGCTGACCAACTCACTTGGTTTGATTTTACCTTATTGCCTATGAAAATAGGCTGAGCAATTTCCACGGAAAACCTCTATTTTGAACATCTGATTGACTTTTCCACAGGCGGATTTAAGCACCGCGGCTCGGTTTGTAGCGACCGTCAGGTCACGCAAACTTGTGTTGGTTAGTCTTACCCAAGATCCTAGATTGATTGATTCAATGTCAACTTCAGTTTATTGGGAAATTTGGCTGTCTCACTGCCTCTCTCGCTATTCCGGTCGCGCGCAAATAGCGGATTCAGCGGTGCACACAAAACACACAAAGACCGGTTAGATGACGATGTACACGGGCCAGCACTTAAAAGGTTCAAACTAACAGTAGACACCATCAGCTGTCTCGTTCATTGCGTTGTCTGCAATTGGATGCCCTGCTTCTTCTATCGCATGCTCACTATCCATCTTTTCGTAATGTTTAGGCTCTATCTCAGCTCCTATGTGCAACACTTGCAATTGGTTTACCAATCAGGACTGGGATTGTCCCCCTGCTATCAGTAGTGACCTTGCAATATAATCATCAACGGTATTGCTTGAGGTCTGTATTACAAAATATAAAATGTCGACATCTACTTCCACTCTCATCGCTATTTCGTATGTTCCCTTTGCGGATTCCCTTCTAATAATTCCCAATGTATCCGGTATTTCTTACTCAACGTGCAAATTATAAGTTAATAAAAACCTATGCAGTGTTGTCCCATGGACCGAACCATCTTTTCTGAAACCTCAATGAATCACCAAAATCGTATTACTCAATGTCTGATGAGACCATAGCTGCGTAACAGTCTACATCGCGGTTTTTCGCTAAGTTTACCATAACTGTATAAAGTGCGAGCTTTGGTGCATTCCACTGCACAAAGGAAAATTCTCAGAGATGTTGTTCAAGGGGTTGTAACTTGACTGGTGTTGTTCATGCATTACAGGAATCATATATGCAAATACATAAAGCATAGACAGATTTCAGTTATGACGATCCAAGTGTGCTATATATTATTTCACTTCAAGTGCATAAAACGATTCATGAAGCACCGTAGTGTAGGTCCATCAGACACCATTAGAAAGATGAAATCATGTCAAGGAAATTTCACGCAAACAAATTTTAGTTACTTTGTCAACGACGCCGTATGCCAGGAGGCTCTAACACACCTATTGGTGCTTTATCTCAACTGCGTCTTCCGCGCGAGACCTGGTCACTTGAAGGTTTAAGGAATTTAGTCTGTCCGGACACACCGTAACTTCAATAGCAAAAGTAACATAATCATGAAATGTCAAATATATTTGCTTTTTCTAACACAAAGAAGGATAAGATTCTTTAACGGTAGTGTGACAACGCCGGCGTACTGCTTTATCCATCCTAGCCACCATTGCATACTGCCGCAAAAGCTACCGGTAGCTGAAGGCTATTCAACATGCTGTATCTCACTTCATTTGTTGGCTCGGAGTGAGCTAGCATGATATACTTATGATCTGTCTTATTTTCTATGTACTTAAATGCAACCTACTACTAATTGTGTGCCTTTATCTGGTAGACTAGTTGATATGAAAGATTTTACCTTGCTAAATTTTATTAGCACAATAGGTATTATTAATTTAACCTAATCTCAACCCTTGCGCGATATATTCGATTAAAATGAAGTTAAATAATGGGTGTTTACTATATGTAAGCGAGACGAAGAAACGCACTAGGTAGCAAATTGAACTCGTATACATTGTAGTCATGATAGTTAAGAACTACATTGGTTAAAATATCAAACATTTGCTGGCGGTTAACCGTTCAGTTATTTAACCGTTTGAGACAGATGCATAAAGACTTGGCGACGCGTATTCAGATGAACCGCTGTGTTTTTAGTTGGCTTTAACAAAAAGTTATTCTACCTTAAAAGTATGTGTGTTAAACCATCACCCAAGGTAAAATTTATTAATTGAATTATTACAACGCATTATCGCAGCTAACATTTATTCCACTAAAATAATGGCAGAAAAGTTCCTTAACTTTATTCGTCTTTTTTTAGTTATCTCTTCAAGTCAAGTCAAATTATGCTTTACACACCATGTATGGACTGTCAAAAGTTCGCAAAGTAGGTGTACCTAAACACCCAATATTGTTAATGACAAAATCTGCATGTCACCCTACAGTCCAATCGTTGGCAGAATGGATGAATCCAATAAGAAAACGAATTGCCTAACGTAGTGTTCCGGATAGTTTTACTTTCGTAGAGCACATTCGAGATGGGAACCTGAAAGAAGAAAGTGTTCTCAATTGAGTTATCTTCTGTCTTCACGAATGTTCCGCTGCTAGAGACAATAGAATATCTAGGCAACCATGTGCACGAGAACAGCAGTCATTTAACTATACCCTTACCAAGCCTGAAAGCATAACCTCGAGATGCACCTACAAAGTTCAGTTTCTTTACGACGGCATGTAGTACCGGCAGAATGATGAGGTCATAATGGGGTACCTAGTCGAAGCAGTACTGGCAGATATTTTCTTGCCAAACTAGAAACTGAATCATTGGGTCCACTTGTAGATCGTTTCGACCATTACTATCACTATATGGATGACGTTTTTTGTGTGACGCATAAATATATCGCTCTGGAGGATATATTGGCAGAGTTTAATGGTTTGCACTCGGCGATTAAGTTCACCTACGAACTTGAACAAGATAGTCAACTCCCATTTCTGGATGTACACCTTAGTAGAAAAACTGACGGTTCCATATTAAGGAAGACCAACAGAAAGAAGACGTGGACCGGTCATTATAAAATTTCAGTAGTTCTGTAACGCTTGAATACAAGCGTAACTTAGTACATTATCTCACTTCAAGGGCGAGAAAAGTATGCTCATAGTACGCTCCGGAGGATGAGATGAAATTCTTCCAGAACAGGTTGCGCGAAAATGGCTATCCGGAAATATTCATTCAGTTCAACCTTTAGCCCTAAATAACACCGGCCTTTGAGGACTTAGTCGAGATAATGCCCTGTTGGACCACTTGGTTTTAAAGGTGATACAATTAGTGAGCTTTTACCAAGAAAATTGAAGCACTCGATATGGTACACCTTTCCGGCTGCGGAATTACGATGTGTCTTTGCCATGAACCAGCTAATTCTTATGTGCAACAAGGACAGACTGCCGAAGCTGACCTATTCTTACGTTATCGATCTACTTGAGTGCACTTGTGGGGAAACATATATTGGTCGGAGGGCTACTCAACTGTCACGTCGCGATAAGGAACGTAGCCCTAAATAGTTGATGAACGGGGCACCGGAGTTCTCACAAGCGGTATTTTGTCTCATATATTCGAATAATGTGACCAGATTAACCTCCCGAATGTTTTTAATGTGGTTTATCAGTTTCCAATAGTTCCAATGAACAATTGGAAAGGTACGCCGTCAATGATGCTCGCCACTGCAGAGGCCATTGTGATCCGCATATTCCGGTCCTCACTATGCTCGCAAAAAAGTTGTTCCATCTTGATACCAGCCATGACCGAATATTCATCAGCCTAGCCATCACACTGACATCGGCGCAAGCATTGTGATTACGTAAACCTCATTCGATCTATGTGAATGAGATAGCTGCGAACTAATCATTGACCGAGTCATTTCAGAACAAATCACCGAACCAATTCACTATTCATACCTTTGTAATTTAACTATATGATTGTATCGGACTGTAGATGAATTATTGAAAAATTTTTTGCGTCAGACTGGTGTTCTTCATGAAAAACTGAGGATGATCCATAAGTTAGTATTTGATTTGTTGCTCCAATCTGTTGTAAAGATAGCATCCTGGTTATTCGGAGCATTGTATTCTCAATCGACCCGGGGATATTTTATAAGTCGCTCAAGGCCAAGACGGAATTTTCGGTAAAAGTCATCGTTAAAATGAACTACCCGATACAATTATTTGTGTGTTTTGGTCAGCACAACTGCCTTTATTTTATCTAACTACTAGCTCAGAAACACCAGATTACCAAACGTTATGGACACACACCATATACCGACACATAGTAAACATTGACTTACTAAACATTTCGGAGGATATCTGTGCCATCAACAGACCAAAAATTATTAACAGAAGTAGCATTGATATGCCGTTGATCAAGTAACGTTGAATTGATCTAACGGGTATGCGGGTATAGTGTGCTAGATATAATATTTGAGACTATGAGATTCCGTTCATCGATTGGTTGACAAAAAGAGCCACACTGGAATCTAACAATTGGTTGAGGCAACTTTCCGAACAATGCGTACTCAGCTCGATATTATTTACAGTCATTAGCACAGATAAACCACTGGTTTGCTCTTACCAATTTAGCTGTAAGCTAAAGGTAACACCATTTGTTGGAGTATTGTAGAGATAGAAAGAATTGTAGAACGGGGCGTGCATTAACCTGTATTGATAAAGTTATGTAGTTAGTTGTAATAAAACTTAACGCTAAACCCGCCACCGCTGTCTGATCGCTGGTTGTCCGTTAGAACGCTGCGGATCAATAATACATTGGAACAGAAAGCTCAATGGAACGTCTTATAGCTTGAGGATCTTCAATGACCCACGCATAATACGATTAGCGGCTGATTGACGAACAGTCGGCTTAAAACTTAATACTAATTTGTTGTCCACCCAAACACTTCTATCATCCAAATGACTATCATGGTTGTATACTAACGCTCAAAATCTTCTTAATAAGTTGGCTGAAGTTAGAGGACGCCAGACGTCGCAACGATGGGATATCATTATGATTACGGAGACCTGGTTAACGCATGGGATTCCAGATTCTTAGGTCAATGTACCTGGTATGTAGTTGCTTCGAAATGACGGAGCTGGAAATGGTGGGGGCGTTATTCTGTATTACAAGGCTAACCTCCGATGTAAACGTATTACCACTCAGAAATGCCTGCACCTCTTTTGCTTTGGGGTCGGCTATGACTGAGGAACAAACATACATGTTTTATAGCAATGATTTATCGTCCAACAAACTCTAAGTGTGAAATGGACTTCAAACTCAACCACTTTATTCAGGGTGTTTTGAGCAAGACATACAGTCACATTCTCACCACAGGCGAGTTTAATGTGTACGACCTGGAAATAGCAGCGACCGGATGCATGCAGTTTAATGCCTGCTTACAAGAGGTAATTTACAGGTACCCCATGTACATGCACGTCACCTCTCCCACCAGATTTCGAACTGCTAACAAGCCGTACATACTTGGGCTTGTGCTCACCGAAGAAGAAGTCAAATCGTTTCATTTTCTAGTCTTACCGCGACAATCCTGTGGGACTTGTCATGAGACTGCACTATTACCCAGCATTAAGCACTGTTCGTAATTCAATGAAGCTGAAATTAGGCGGAGCATTCACGCATCATGAAAATATTCACAAATGTTGTTACATTCACCTGATGTATTCGGAGGCATTACGCGCAGCGAAGCTTTAGGGTACGGGGCTACGAATCCTTCTTATGAAATACGGAGTAGCAATTATACCTTCCGCCTAGCAGTACGTAAGGGAACTACAGTGGAGATTGAAGCATTTGATATAATGTTGCCATCCACTGACGACACTCAACACATGCTGCAAAAATTGTGATAGTGAATTCATTTGAGGTTTATGAGCGGCAGTTGCGCAACATTATAACTTCGCTTGTGCATCGCTGTCTGACTAACTGACTGCATAATCTAAGGCCAGTGTAAACGGGACAACGAACAATGGACAATGATTTATGCAGGGTAAAAAAGCAGCTGCATGACAAGCCCGTATGGTGGTCGGGGTAAAACTACAAAAACACAAGATGTCAGTTGTCTTTTTAAGCGTTTATCTAGCAGATGCACTGCTGAATAATATTAGGGTAAGTGGGATTTGAATGCAAAAGATGAGGCAACATGGGGACACATATAGTTGTTGTACACTGTAAGGAAATTAGAAACAAGAATACTCAATTCTGTACCGTCCTCTCAGGTTCAGGTGAAATGTTAATCCGGTTTGAAGGGATAATTAATGTATTCCAAAGTTGCACAGTTCAGGCAACAAAGTGTTCGGGGTCAAGGGTAAAGTCCAACCGTTTTAGGAAATATCCAACAAGGAGGATGAAACAACTGAGTTTGAAGACAGTTCCAGGGCTGGCAAACCTAAAGAGAAAAATAATTCTGCCGGCATTCCAGCCGGCTATACTGTGCACACAATTTCAGAGGGTTACCTCTGAGATTTGTGTTTTGGCGGTTTTAGCATGTGACCATATATATGATTAGGATCACAAATATTTGGTAGACTCGTATTAGATCGCCGCGCAGCCTTCTGTAGTGGCAACTGACAGCTGCCAGTGACTTCAGTCTTTGATGGAAGAACAGATTTCGTAGGCCCTTGACGTTAATTGTGGCCCTGCTTTGTGGTTTCTCCAGCACTTCTAAGTCGCGTTACCAGCAAGGGTGCCAAGCTTGGATGGCGGATTCAACCTGAGGGCGCACGTAAGAATTGTGCATAAAAAGGAACATGGATGGATGCAATCTTCCGAATACTCTCTGCAGCAATCCGATGTGCTCTCTTCGCAGATGCCTCTGACTGGTTTGAGCAGCTAAAGTCACTTTGAATGAGCGCACCAAGTTCGCTTTCTTGGGAAGCTGTTTGCAATAGATGGGACCCAAGCCTATACACGTACCCATGCCTATGGCGCAATTGAACTGCATGACATTTTTCCACATTGAACCGTAGTGTATTCAGAACTGACCAGTTTGTAATGGTGTTGGGTTCACGCTGGTGCTTTACTTGATCGTTAAGTTCTCTGACCAATTGCCATAACTTGATATCATCCGCGAAGAATAGGAAATTTGAAGTAATTCCTCTCGCCAGATCGGTTATGAAAATCAAAAAAAGCAGGGGATTGAACATCCAGTCTTGTGATAAGTCGCACTCCACCACAATTGAATCGGACATGGATTATCGTATCCTCATCTCCAGCCGAACATCGTGCAGGAAATTGCCCATCCTACGCAACAGTTGGTAACCAAACAGAGAGCTAAACTTTATGGAGGATACCACGGTGGTCTAAATGATCAAGCGGTTTTGAGAATTCCACGTGGAAGGCATCAACTCCTGTTTCACCATCAACTGCTTCAGTTTAGCTATTACGTGCAAGTAGCGGGTTCGGAATGCATGAGCGCTTTTGCCGGAATCCCTGTTGCTCTGTTATTATCATGTGTGCATCCGCGATGATGGACTAGATCACCTTGGAAAGCACAGGAAGTATCGTTATAGGACGGTAATTGTTTATGTCGTTGTGTCTACTTCCCTTAGAAATAGGAGTGCTGACCGTTCGCTTCCATATTGTTGGAATATGCGTGTCTTCCATACTACGCTGATAGAATATAGCCAGAGGTTCCGCAAAATCACTAGCTGCTGCCTGTACAACCTTCGGTCGAATTTTACCAACACCAGAGGAGCTGCGGATACACAGGGAAAACAGTTTCTTTGACACGCTTGCTGCAGTAAAAGTAATATTGGATAAAGCTGATGGTGGAACATTAGAAACCGGGGTAGCCGTTTGGCCCGTAACTCTCTGGAGCGTTTGTGAGTAATGGAAGCGTAAGAGACCGGCTGCTACTGTTACTGAACGCCTGCATCCGTCAGTGGTTATCATTGATGGAATCCCGCGCTACACCTTACGAAGGCAATTAACATATCTGTATCAGAGAGAGGGGAGGAGCATACCTTTGCTGAATGTGTGCAACATTTGTATGATAACGGCCCCGTTATATGCTTTAAAGGCTATGCTCCTGCAAACTATATGTTAAACGGAATATCTTTGCAAATTGTTGTCAACGCCGAAAGCCACACAGATGCTCATGGTTTAGACTTTCCATCCGCGTGTATGTAAATCAAACAGTTTTAAAGGCTGACTATTGATGAATGCATGCATGTTATCCATCACCATCACAGAACGAAGCAAATAAGTTCCTTGGTTACCACTAACATGTTAGCAAGGCTACAGGTAGAAAATATGCCATCCTAATTGGTAATCCCTGTCACTTGTGCTAGAGTACGGACAAATATCCATTTCATCAACCTCATGCCCTTGCTCACGGTCAGCATTCCGTGACAGTTCCAAGGATTTGAGCATTCACTGAGATACTGGATGCACGGCATTGCGCATTTACCCCTTTAATTGGTAAATTTATGATTTGGAGGCGAATGCAGTAAGCTGATCCTGCGTATCATGCATCATCAGGTGTTACATTAAATTTATGAGGCAATGGACATTGCACGTATAGTGCTAGGTATAACCGAGTGACAGTTTCAAAGCGTCTTC
Source organism: Dicrocoelium dendriticum (assembly GCA_944474145.2). NCBI lineage: Eukaryota > Metazoa > Platyhelminthes > Trematoda > Plagiorchiida > Dicrocoeliidae > Dicrocoelium > Dicrocoelium dendriticum. Next base: position 39,361 of record CALYDF020001872.1, read on the forward strand.
CTCTAAATGCAGCTAAATGTTTGATACAATGAGGTGGCTCAGCACATACACATCTAAGGTAAATCCAGAAAAACAATGTAGATTTTACGCTTCAAAATGGGTCTTAAAAACGTGGGACTGGCGTGCAAAGTGAATTGTCGGAACTGCGCGGGCTTTCCAGTTTCCCATACGTTCCAAAATGCGACAGCATCTGCGCACATTCACGAGCTATGGACCATAATTCGCATCAATAAGTTGTTTAATTCATCCACTTTTTCATTCATCAGTCGGCACGGCTTCTCCGATGATGCTGATGTCCATAACCATATCAACCTATGCGCTAATCCGAGACATACCGCATACACGCAGTCTGTAAGAAAGGTGGTTATCATATCAATTGGAAACAATTCAAGTGGGGACTTCTCTGGAGCACAAAAGATGACCTGAAAGACGCATTCGCTCGCAGACGATAATCAGTGGCTGTGAAAGTAACCTTAACATTCAAGTAAACCCCATGCTGTACACACTTGCTGCAGCTACTATTTCCTGAGTGGGACTTGATTCCCTTCACGAAGGAACGAGCGGATGCGTCGCAAACCACAACTTCCAGCTCCACTTTGTTAACAAGTGTCTGCTCTTCCAGGGTGACGCATCGCGTACGTAGTTGGGACATTTCGGTCAGAACAGGAGACATAAAATAGTGGACGCTGGACGGCATCTGTTTGTCATTGTAAAATCCAACGACGAATGACTAGGAAATGAAAGGGTCAATTGCACGGCACAATATTGGCCAAATCTGCATTCGCAGTGACTTGATAGGGGTAAAACCATCGCTATGCATCTGTAGCTTAACGATATATGTTGCCTGCATGCAGTCGCCACTCAACTCAATGGACAAACCTAACCTCAACCCAACCCGGGTACGTACCAACCGTGTCCATTTCTCGCGGCATGCGCATTATGGTGCGATAATCCAGAGGCAATCCAATTAGGAAGCGCCTTAAGGGACGAAGCAACTGATTCTCGCTTGATGTAGATGGTTGGCAACTCCGTACTCAAACATCCAACCGACAACGAATAACTCCTTCAGGACCCTCCGGCGCGGATAAATGATCAACCAACAAAACATTATCAACTTCCATGGGGTCGAAAATACCTAGGCACTGCCGTAATCTTGAGAGAAGACGCATGTTAATCGCTCACTTGTGCACTCATGGTTTTTTAACTCTGGTTCAGCGAAATTTTGTCGCACAACATTGTATCCATACTTATTCGTCGTGCTTTTATAAGCTATACCTTGTGATACCAGTTTCCCGAGTATACTCCAGTGCATCATACTTTTATTCTAATTTCTAAATTCCGGGCAGTGTTTCGCCGACATCCAAGCGCCAAAAGTTGTCTTCAACCATCGGAGACATTGTTTTGTCTCACTCGATAGACCATTTCAGCGGCTTTCGAACGAACTGTCACTCGTTCAAATCCGATATTGCTTGTTGCAGCTACAGGTCTCAAACCAAATGCACCCGGCGCGATCCATAGGCTTAACCACGAAAATTCTCGATCACACCTTCGTGTATTCTGCCCTACGTTCAAGCTGACATTCGACTGGCACGCCAGAGAGGACAGTCTGCAAACACACAACTGCAACGTGAACACTGTGACCTTACCGACAACGTCAATAACAGAACGAGAGTTTACCATAGAGTGTAAGTCATTCAAATGGTTCGTAACATTTGCTCAATAATCGTGGTGCCCAGTGTGCCACAGACTAAAGACCTATGTGGATCATGTTCCAAACTTGTTATGGGAGCATTTTGTGCCGTAACTGTTACAAGTTCTTCCACGCGAGATGCCTCCAAGTTAAACCTAGTCAGGCCAAGTTATTAAACCAACCAGACTCGCTATGTTTCTTTGTGAAACGCACATGGATCCCACTGAAAAATAGCGTGCTCCTATTATCTCAGAATTATGATCAGCTACTAACCAAGTTTGAGGAAATGTTGACCACCAAAATCACTACGGTTGGGGTAAGCATAGCGGACTGTTCAACCCAATCCTCCCCCTTGGTTGCTGCTCCTTACACGCGAAGAACTGCTAATAACATCGTAAGCAACATGACACCTAGAGTCCAGAACATCAACAGCTGTCCCAATACCACAGGTAGCTCATATTTGACTAAAGCTGTTCCCAGTTCGATCGGAGCAACTACACGTAAGACAACTTCCAAACTCCCAACGGAGTGCACAGAAAAAGAGCGAGCCGGTACTAGCGAACTTTGGGATACGGTTGCCTCCAATTAGAGCCGTCATTTAAAATTAACATCACCTTCAGCTTGATCGGAAACTGAGGAGCGTAGCGGAGTTTTCCTAGTGCAAGCACCACCGGTTTCCTGCGGTACATCTCCCAGTATTTCAATCACTAACCGCGACATGTCGAAAGGTGCAAAGAAACAACTACCTGTATTGAGCGTACTGTGCTCCAATATCCCAGAATCAAAGTCGACATCAATAAGAGTCAGGCAGTTGGATGACCTCAACCAGTGGGACATTATTATTAACCCAATCGGAGTTGTACTGAAACCGGTACACGTAATGCGTATTACACGACACCCCAACTCCAACATTTCAGTGAGTCAAGACTTCTGCGCGTTGTGCTGAACTCCATCACTGAAGTAGAATCAGTATCACTGTCGACAGGTAGTCTCAGAATTGAACGCCACTCCATCCGAATCATCCCAGGCATCCCATGGGGCGAGCGTTATCGAGTCAACCGTACCTTAGAGGACTGCCGGAATGAAACTTCAACCAGAACCATACTTCTTCACCGGGTTCCTGAAACTGAAGCATGTGATGAGCATGAAATAACAACCCATGAAAAGGAGCGGTGGTGCTATATTCGTGAATCACTCTGAATGGATGATGTGTTAGCGAAATCCGTGTCACGACTGTGTACCTCACCGAACTACAAAGGAAGTGGCCCGGGAGTGTTGAAGGTGATCCTTCAGGCAAAACATATGGTAGTACGGAGGCTATAAAGCTGGTAAATTTTATGTTGCAGGCTACCATCTGAGCTTCTGCTGAAGACAATCAACGATATGCCTCCTAGAGATGAGACGTCACTCAAAGAACCAAACGCGATGGGATTTATGAAAGAACAATGCACTAGTAGTGTGCCGAATGAGCACATACAATCTGTAGAAGTTGATATTCACCAGACACTTTACACTGTACATATAAGGTTAGCTACGGGACTAACTGCAGGGACGATGAATAAGACGTTAAACCATTCACCAAGTACACATCGAAAAAGCGATTAGTCGCCGGCCACTCACTGGTCGGCGAAACTTTACGTATGAGTTGTACAACCTCTGAAACATTGCTTAAATCTGGGAAACTGACACGTATGTTCACTAACACCCCAGGGCTCCTCAGTAAAATTACGGAATTTCGATTACTTCAGGTTTCGAATGCTTGGGACCTAATTTATATTACCGAAATTTGGTTACACCAAGATGTGACTGATGCTGAGATTGAAATAGCCGGCATGTCACTCGTCCCGAACGACCGCCCAAGGAGAGGAGGTGGGATCCTACTCTACTACCGCAGCGATCTACAATGTACAATAGTTGATGAGCTGGAAACACACGTTACCAAATCTATCTGGTGTTGTATCCGACTAAGACACAACCACGCATGTCTTGTAGCATTCGTTTACCGCCCCCCCCTCAACGTCTACTCCGGAAATAGATTCCCGCTTGATCCATGGCCTGAACGGAGTAATACGCACTAAGTACAGCCACATTCTCATCTCCTGAGACTTCAATCTACACAATCTGGAGGTTTTGACATCGCCCAGTGAGCAGTTCAAATCATACTTGCATGATCTGTTCGCTAATATTCCTTTGTCCAATCATGTCACCGCGACCACTCGATTCAGGAGAGCAAACAAATGGTCCATATTGGACCTTGTGTTCCCGAATGAAGAGCTCATGGTTGGCAAGTTATTGATGGATAGTCCATTAGGTCTCAGTGACCATGTAGTAATAACTTTCAACTATGTGTGTTATACAAAGTATCATTCTGAACACTCGGAACTAACTCATACAAGCACACGCTACCACGTATTGAAAGAACTCGCCGATGCAGCTGTTGGAAATTCTTAAGCAACAGTCCCCTTGACAATTTTTGGACTGATTTCGTTGATAGAACGCGACATCGTCAACAAGGCATCAGAGACCAAGTACCTTTGTCCCGCAATAATACCTTCAGTTCTAATGAGTAGGACTAGAAAATGCCTGACGATAAGGGATGCAGCATGGCGTGCTTACAAGATTAACTCCGACACAGAGACTTGGGGCAATTTCCTTACCCATCGCAACCTGTGCATTGCGCTTGTGCATGAGGACAAAGTAACTTATCAACAGTGCTTATCCAAAAACTTCATGGCAACCAACAACATACAATATAGGCATGTCAATAAGCTTCGTAAATTGAAGCATGGAATCCCTCCACTTTTCACGACAAGCGGGTGAGTACAAAACGCCGAAGAAGCAGCTAGTGCCCTGCTGCTACAATACACCACAATTATCCAACTAGCAACATCTGTCTGTCCCATAATTTCATGCACACTACCGAAACCACCATTTACAAATGTAATTTTCAACCTAGCAACTGTGCGAACGAAGTAACTCTCACTGTGTGAGCATAGCTCTCCGGGAGCAGACAACATCCGCCCGAAGGCACTGAAGGGCGTGGCCAAAAAGCTAGCTTAACCACTGTCACAATTCTTCCATAGGTGCTTTGATGAACAACAAGTCCCCACTATGTGAAGGTGTGGCCTTATCACCCCTAATTTTAAAGACGTAGCCGTTCAGATTCTGCAAACTATCGTCCAGTAAATCTCCTTCCTGTGCTCCCGAAGGTGATTGAAGCAGTCGTCGCTGAGGCTTTAATGGACTTCCCATAAAAATGCAATATCTTGGTAACGGAGCAGCATGGTTTCCGTCAAGACCGGTCACGCACCCCAACCTCTGATTGCATGAGATAGTTGGACGGAAGTGGCTGATGATGGGGTCTGATTTGAGGTCGTCTAACTGGAATTCTCCAACGCTTTTGACCGCCTTGATCACCGCATCCTACTGCAACGGCTACAGTTGCGAAATCGGAGATCCTGTACTTGGGTGTATTGGCAGCTTCCTTCAACAACGGAAACTTCAAGTACGTGTTAGAGATCACACTCTAACCCAGTTTTGGTGGAATGTTGTGTCCCACACCGCTTAGTGCTGGGACCGCGCTTATTCCTGGTGTTTATTAACGACCTGGCATCAGTTATCTCCTCAATTTTCCTGCTTTTCGCCGATGAATTCAAGATGTGGTGGGCGATTAGCAACAAGCCAGATCACGATCTGCTCCAAAATGACCTGGATGGCATTTAGGAATGGTCAAAGAGGAACATGCTTCAATTGAACATCTGCGTCACCCGCCGGTAACCGCTTATGAGCTTGGGGAACAGACCTTGGAGAAGGTCTCTCAGGAGCGTGACCTGAGTGTATTGGTACAGGAAGATCTCGGTTGTTCATAACAAGCAGAGAAGGCGACGAAAAATGGCAATCAACACTTTGGCCTTCTTCGCAGAGCCTTCGGTCGGTTTGAACCCTCAATCTTTCCCCAAATGCTTAACGCCTACGTGTGACCGCAAGTTGAATATGCTATTCAGGCGAGGCAGCCGTGGCAAAAACAGGATATTGTTGCTCTCGAGACTCTACAAAGAAAAGCAACCCAAAACGTCAGGGACTTCTTTCATCTGCCCTATCAGCTTAGACTGAAATCTCTAAGAATATACAGCGGTCGATATCGGCTTTTGCGGGGGATCTCATAATGATTTACCAAATTCTTAAATTCCAAACCACATTTGCCGTCCGCTGCTGGAGTTGAACCCAAACCCTAAACTAAAAGGTCATTCTCTGAAAATGACCATTCAGTATAGCAGGCTTAAAAGTCGTAGAAATTTCTTTTCCCTTCGCGTGTGCCAGCCTTGGAACGCCCTCCCTATTTATGTCGTCCCTGCTCCCAACCTGGCGTTATTTATAAAGCTTGTTGACGATGCGTATTCACATTTGCTACTCATTTTATGACTTGTTAGCCAGGATCTACAAAACGCAATGAAATGCTTTCTTTCAAAACGTCTAACCAATGGATTTAGGGATTTATACGTTTACTACGCAACATCTGCGCTACTCCACATAAGTCCACTCCACATGAGTCCATCACAACGCTTTTCACTTTATCATACAAATCATTTTCGCAATAATTTCTATCTCACGGGACTTGTTAAGCAATGTTTTTATACCCGTAATAAACCATTGTTTCATTGTTCCATCATCATAGCTAACTTGCTGAAAACGGATACATTTTTCATCAGAGGCTACCGTATGTGTTGCTATCCCATGGTCCAAAGCAACAGCCACAGTAAAGAGGAGTCAAGACAAATGAACAAAGCAACTCACTTTCCAGTTCCGCTGTGGAGAAGTGATAGTGTATGCATCAAGGAAAACTTTCTTTTGCGTGCTTAAAGAACCTCCATAAAACACACGTCTTCCCAAACGGCTTTTGAATGTTCGCATACACGGCCAAATACACGGGCAACTGCGATAAGTTTGTCTACCCCTGATTATCATAAAGATTTTTAATAAATATGTTTGCTCACAGCAAAGACCATGCAACATTATTTACTTAGGTGGCCAAAGTATTTAACATACCAAAGGGAAAAGTGTGATAAGTCGGCTGGAGGGTAACACGTGTGTCGAATTCCTTAATCGCCGAGGTTCAAAACGGCGGAAATAGTCCTTACAAAAGAGTGATATTACACCTAACAGCATGAATTAATATAATTCTCAAATATCTTTCTTAGATTTTTGCGAATAATTCCATATACTTGAAAACGGTACAATGACCTAAAGAAGACACAGTTGCGAAGATGGCTCTTCTATAAAGCACATACAGCAATTGTAGTGCAAAGGTAGATACAAATAGGATGCGTTGTTGAGTCAGCATGGAAGTAGATAGCACTGAGGGAAATGGCACAGTAGGTTTGATCGGTATTTAAATTCATCTATTCTGCAAGCATGCGACAGTAGCTTTGTTGGACACTGTACTGATCTGACGGCCATTAATGGCCGTATTACTTAATATACTTATTATTTATCTACGCTTATAATCTTATAATACCTCACAATCCTGCCGAAATATTTAACTGACCATTTAGTCATGTCCGCCAAAAAAGTGAGGACTGCTTTGGAAAATTCAAAAAATATAACTTTTGTTCTTTGAGATTTTTCCGAACTCCAGGATTCGTAATATTCAGTTGGACTGTGCCTCGCACCGACGAGAGCTATAACATTGTTTTTAATTCACCACAAATTCATATGGCCCATGCAAGGCATGTTACTATCTGTTCACGTTTTATTTGCGTCAAATATGGACGCAGCTGCTCACTTAAAGAGAAATATATCCATAATTATTATTAATTATTATTAATAAAGAATGATGGTGGAGAAACTGGAGGTTAACCACATCCGGTCGATACCAGTGTTCCGTCAAGGCCACCGTAGACTTTAAGTCTGCTCTAGTAGCCTATGCTTAAAAAGCACCATTGGCAGCAGTCTGATCTCGATCGATACAGGTGTCCTTCGGAATCCTTTGCGAATCTCTGTTGTGTATCGATTGGACACGGTGTAAAAGACAGTGAAGGCATCATTGTTTGCGATTTCAAGTCCACTTAAGAATTAGATGTTCCAGCATGGAACTGATGATAGTCTTGACGATGCCTCGCCGCAATGACCGTCGGCAGTGCTCAGCTATCCTCGTCAACAGACGTCTGGTTTTACGTTCGGGATACTTAGCACCATATGTGCAAGTAAACTGATATACTTGAATTAACCTGTAGTCTGTCTTTGAGCTGTTAAGCAATATACATTCTGCTCTCCGCGAGAACGCGTGGATGGGCTGCTGGGAAGGTTTTAGTTACTGCGGCACTATATTTCATACTCAGTAGGTCAAAAGCGATGTCTCTCCTAAAGGGAACAGATACGAACACTTCTTCGGAACAGTGGAAACAGGTATTTGGTGCTGACGGAACATGGTTTTCATTTTGATACATGAAGGAGGATACAAATTTGAAAGTAGCGTTTTGCTAATCCGATCTTTCTCGTCTTTTAATGTCTATGGGTTATAGATATTGTTGGCAAGGTAATACATGCGGCGGACTATCTTCCGGTTGTACTTTAAGGGCACGAAACTCAGAGTGCGTGTATTGACCGGCTCGCGTCGCTTTCAGAAAAATAATTATCGCAAGGGAACCATCTTCCTGTCTCTTCAGTAGTATTCATAAAATAGCCAACGTTCCTTATTTTCAAACTCATTGGTGAACTTGGGAGCAGGATGTGCAGTGTTGAATCCGTCGAGTAGACGATAGACATGGACGCATGAATTGAAAACAATAAACTTGATAACCAAATACCTCCAATAGAAATCGATAGGACCCCGTTCAAGCTTAGAAAGTTCACTAGTTTAATAGTGTATGATGGGATAAAAGTCATATATTTCCAAGACCCACAGGATGGCTTTGCTGGAGAAAATTAAAAGCAAAATGTTCCAATGTGGGACGTGAATTCTCATTAATTAAGCTATTGCATGTTATCAGATTGTTGTGTGGCTTATGTTACTAAGCTGAATATCTAACTGTCTTTCGTATGTCGTAAGGTCTGGTGCGTTCAGTACATGTGATTTGTAGCGCATTTCAGCGGAAAAGCATTCTAAGTAAAAAAGAATACTTTCTACATTTTAGACAGGTGTTTGCTTCATAAGTTTCAGGTAGTTGCCGCAGCACTTATTCTAAGAGACTATAGTCAGCAGTGATCAACCAGGGTGAAGTCTATAAGTTGGTATCTGGAATGTGAGAAAGGGATCCCCTAAACCTGCCGGTAATATGAGCAAAATAGACCGGGTAAGAGACGGCGCAGTAGGCAACTTAGACCAAATAGAAAATTCCCATTTAGAGTCAAAAGAATACGAGACCATAGGTGAAAATTATTTTCGATGATTCTCTTCAGACCATTACAATCATATTTAAGGGTAAAATAATGAACTGAAATCAACTCATTGGATCAAGTTACATAGTTAATTAACCGATCAGTGAGGGAGGCTAACAGCTGACCATTGATCTGACAGGTCGATTGCATGTTATCGAGCTTGATCTGTGGCAATCGACCTCAGTATCGTTCGTTCTAGCTGGCCAGGGAAGCTGTAAGGCATGGAGTAACTTCTTTTGCGAGCAAAATGAAGGTTGAAACAACCGAATGCAAATCGATTCAGCTGTCTCGAGCGCACGAAGGCGCAAACCACTTGATTGATGCTTGGGGACCCTGTAAATTATCCTGAAGGCAGGCTTTAGGTCGACTTGGTGTCCCTTGTCGACAATATGGGCCAAAACGGCGCTGCTAATGGCCCCAGTTCCTCCTTGACGCAACCAGCGCGGGCAGTGCTCCTTCACGCGTTTGGACAAGTGCTGTGCCGTTCGACCAATATAAGTAGCGTCACAAACGCAATTGAACTGATACATAACCATAGATGAGGTCAGCAATGGCAGCGTATCCTTTTTGCGTGAACAAACAAGTGGTTCAGTAGAAAATGTGCACTTTAACCTGGCTGCTGGGAATGTCGACTTGACAACCACTGAAAGACTTTTGGTTAGGCGCTCGGCAGTGGCATCCCCTTTGAAAGGTATTCTTAAAAATAACTCCTTCTTCGCCGCGGTTAAAACTGGTACCGGCTTGGGCTTCTCTTCAAAATTCATTGAAACAAATCTATCAGGGTAGCCATTTTCGCGCAGCGTATTCTTTATAAAGGCTAGTGCCTCATCCGGGGTGTCCTGCGAGCAAATTCTACGTGCTCTTGTGGTAAGGCAGTGGATTAAGTTTTGCTTATATATCAGTGGGACGAAACTGTAACAATTCGTGTATTGAACAATCCACGTATATTTCCTGTAGACTTTCCGCTGGATGGAGCCGTCTGGCCTCCTAGTTAACAAGACATCTAGATATGGAAGCCGATTGCAAGTTTCTGCCTCGTACGTAAATTGCAATGCTGCGTGAGCCCGGTTAAAACGATCGAGAACGTCATCCAGATTTATGCCTTTAGCTGCCGCTATAAATATATCATCCATATAACGATGCTAGTAATCAAAAGTTTTTATCTCCGCTTGTAATTTTGTTCGCTCCAATTTGGCCATGAATATATCTGCGAACAATGGACCGAGGGGGATCCCATGGCTACGCCACCCTTTTGCAGGTAAAATTTACCATTAAATAGAAATTGCACATTCCATGTGCACCGCAGTAATACGTTTTTCAATTCAAGCACAGGTATACAGATCTTAATTTCCAACTCCGTTGTCTGCTCGCAAATTAATCGATGGTTTCGATCAGCGGGACGTTAGTGAAAAGCGAGACAACATCAAAGGAGAGTATCACTTTCTCATTAATTTTGGCTTCCTTGATGCTCTCGGCAAACTGAAAACTGTCGCGCTGGCTGTAAGTCGCAAGCTGTTGTCTCACCGACTCAAGAATTCCTTCCAGCCACTGGGCAACTGCGTGGTAGGGGGAGTTAACCATAGACAGAATAGGACGAAGCGGGATATCGGCCTTATGGATTTTTGGCAAGCCGTAAAGTCTCGGAACTTTTGTGCCACAAGGTCTAAGGCTGTCATAAAATGCATCGGTTAAGTACCCCTTGGCCCGAAGCAGTTAGAGGCTTTTAGTTATATGTATCTCAATCTGTTCCGTTTGGTCTGCTTCCCTTGTGTCTCAGGAAAACCTTGTCTTATCGCTCAGAATGGTTGTGAGTTTATCAATATAATCTTTTCTGTCTAATAACACAACCCCGGCATCCTTGTCCGGTTTGCACAGAATGACCTTCTCGTTGCGTTTTAGCTCTTTCAGCGCGTCTAGGTTCTTGCTTTTTAATGGACCACAATTTTGGACACCATGTTCACGACACTGATAGCAACAATGTACCAAGAAGCACTTAAAGCGTTCGAGATCCATTTTAGATGTAGGTTATAGCCCATTTGTTTGGTCATATAGGTTTTGAAATTGCAACCCGTAATGAAGTTGGTTGTCTCTACGTATAGGTGCACAAAATTTCAAACCAAACGATAGAACTTCAATTACAGTTGTATCCCGTTTCGCGCTAGAAAATATGTGTATGCACCTTTGCATTGTATGACAGCCTTAGACCTTGTGGCACAAAAGTTCCGAGACTTTACGGCTTGCCAAAAATCCATAAGGCCGATATCCCGCTTCGTCTTATTCTGTCTATGGTTAACTCCCCCTACCACGCAGTTGCCCAGTGGCTGGAAGGAATTCTTGAGTCGGTGAGACAACAGCTTGCGACTTACAGCCAGCGCGACAGTTTTCAGTTTGCCGAGAGCATCAAGGAAGCCAAAATTAATGAGAAAGTGATACTCTCCTTTGATGTTGTCTCGCTTTTCACTAACGTCCCGCTGATCGAAACCATCGATTAATTTGCGAGCAGACAACGGAGTTGGAAATTAAGATCCGTATACCTGTGCTTGAATTGAAAAACGTATTACTGCGGTGCACATGGAATGTGCAATTTCTATTTAATGGTAAATTTTACCTGCAAAAGGGTGGTGAAGCCATGGGATCCCCCTCGGTCCATTGTTCGCAGATATATTCATGGCCAAATTGGAGCGAACAAAATTACAAGCGGAGATAAAAACTTTTGATTACTAGCATCGTTATATGGATGATATATTTATAGCGGCAGCTAAAGGCATAAATCTGGATGACGTTCTCGATCGTTTTAACCGGGCTCACGCAGCATTGCAATTTACGTACGAGGCAGAAACTTGCAATCGGCTTCCATATCTAGATGTCTTGTTAACTAGGAGGCCAGACGGCTCCATCCAGCGGAAAGTCTACAGGAAATATACGTGGATTGTTCAATACACGAATTGTTACAGTTTCGTCCCACTGATATATAAGCAAAACTTAATCCACTGCCTTACCACAAGAGCACGTAGAATTTGCTCGCAGGACACCCTGAATGAGGCACTAGCCTTTATAAAGAATACGCTGCGCGAAAATGGCTACCCTGATAGATTTGTTTCAAGGAATTTTGAAGAGAAGCCCAAGCCGGTACCAGTTTTAACCGCGGCGAAGAAGGAGTTATTTTTAAGAATACCTTTCAAAGGGGATGCCACTGCCGAGCGCCTAACCAAAAGTCTTTCAGTGGTAGTCAAGTCGACATTCCCAGCAGCCAGGTTAAAGTGCACATTTTCTACTGAACCACTTGTTTGTTCACGCAATAAGGATACGCTGCCATTGCTGACCTCAGCTATGGTTATGTATCAGTTCAATTGCGTTTGTGACGCTACTTATATTGGTCGAACGGCACAGCACTTGTCCAAACGCGTGAAGGAGCACTGCCCGCGCTGGTTGCGTCAAGGAGGAACTGGGGCCATTAGCAGCGCCGTTTTGGCCCATATTGTCGACACGGGACACCAAGTCGACCTAAAGCCTGCCTTCAGGATAATTTACAGGGTCCCCAAGCATCAATCAAGTGGTTTGCGCCTTCGTGCGCTCGCGACAGCTGAATCGATTTGCATTCGGTTGTTTCAACCTTCATTTTGCTCGCAAAAGAAGTTACTCCATGCCTTACAGCTTCCCTGGCCAGCTAGAACGAACGATACTGAGGTCGATTGCCACAGATCAAGCTCGATAACATGCAATCGACCTGGCAGATCAATGGTCAGCTGTTAGCCTCCCTCACTGATCGGTTAATTAACTATGTAACTTGATCCAATGAGTTGATTTCAGTTCATTATTTTACCCTTAAATATGATTGTAATGGTCTGAAGAGAATCATCGAAAACAATTTTCACCTATGGTCTCGTATTCTTTTGACTCTAAATGGGAATTTTCTATTTGGTCTAAGTTGCCTACTGCGCCGTCTCTTACCCGGTCTATTTTGCTCATATTACCGGCAGGTTTAGGGGATCCCTTTCTCACATTCCAGATACCAACTTATAGACTTCACCCTGGTTGATCACTGCTGACTATAGTCTCTTAGAATAAGTGCTGCGACAACTACCTGAAACTAATGAAGCAACACACCTGTCTAAAATGTAGAAAGTATTCTTACTCACTTAGAATGATTTCCCGCTGGAATGCGCTAAAATCACATGTACTGAACGCACCAGACATTACGACATACGAAAGACTATTAGACATTCAGCTTAGTAACAAACGCCACACAACAATCTGATAACATGCAATGGCTTAATCAATGAGAATTCACGTCCCACATTGGAACATTTTGCTTTTAATTTTCTCCAGCAAAGCCATCCTATGGGTCTTGGAAAGATATGACTTTTATCCCATCATACACTATTAAACTAGTGAACTTTCTAAGCTTGAACGGGGTCCTATCGATTTCTATTGGAGGTATTTGGTTATCACGTTTATTGTTTTCAATTCATGCGTCCATGTCTTTCGTCTACTCGACAGATTCAATACTGCACATCCTGCTCCGAAGTTCACCAATGAGTTTGAAAAGGAGGAACGTTGGCTATTTTATACGTACTACTGAAGAGGCAGGAAGATGGTTCCCTTGCGATAAGTATTTTTCGGAAAGCGAAGTGAGCCGGTCACTACACCCACTCTGAGTTTCGTGCCCTTAAAGTACAACAGGAACATAGTCCGCTGCATGTATTACCGTGCCAACAATATCTACAGCCCGTAGACATTAAAAGACGAGAAAGATCGGATTAGCAAAACGCTACTTTCAAATGGGTGTCCTGCTTCATGTATCAAAATGAACACCATGTACCGTCAGCACCATATACCTGTTTCCATTGTTCCGAAGAAGTGTTGGTATCTGTTCCCTTTAGGAGAGACATCACTTTTGACCTACTAAATATGAAATATTGTGCCGCAGTAACTAAAACCTTCCCAGCAGCCCATCCACGCGTTCTCGCGGAGAGCACAATGTATATTGCTCAACAGCTCAAGACAGACTACAGGTCAAGTCAAGTGTATCAGTTTACTTGCACATATGGTGCTAAGTATCTCGGACGTAAGACCAGACGTCTGTCGACGAGGATAGATGAGCACTGCCGAGGGTCATTGCGGCTAGGCATCGTCAAGACTATCATCAGTTCCATGCTGGAACATCTAATTCTTAAGTGGACTTAAAATCTAGAACAATGATGCCTTCACTGTCTTTTACACCGTGTCCAATCGATACACAACAGAGATTCGCAAAGGACTCCGAAGGACACCTGTATCAATCGAGATCAGACTGCTGCCACTGGTGCTTTGTAAGCATAGGCTACTAGAGCAGACTTAAAGTCTACCGTGGCCTTGACGGAACACTGGTAACGACCGGATGTGGTTAACCTCCAGTTTCTCCATCATCATTCTTTATTAATAATAATTAATAATAATTATGGATATATTTCTCTTTAAGTGAAAAGCTGCGTCCATATTTGGCGCAGATAAAACGTGCACAGATAGTAACATGCTCTCGCATGGGCCATATGAATTTGCGGTGAATTAAAAACAAAGTTATAGCTCTCGTCGGTGCAAAGCACAGTCCAACTTGATATTACGAATCTTGGAGTTCGGCAAAATCTCCAATAACAAAGTTATATTTTTTGAATTTTCCAAAGCAGTCCTCAATTTTTTGGCGGACATGGTTAAATGGTCAGTTAAATATTTCCGCAGGATTGTGAGGTATTAAAAGATTATAAGCGTAGATAAATAATAAGTATATTAAGTAATACGGCAATTAATGGCCGTCAGGTCAGTACAGTGTCCAACAGAGTTACTGTTGCTTGCTTGCAGAATAGATGAATTTAAATACCGATCAAACCTACTGTACCATTTCCCTCAGTGCTATCTACTTCCATGCTGACTCAACAACGCATCCTATTTGTATCTACCTTTGCACTACAATTGCTGTATGTGCTTTATAGAAGAGCCATCTTCGCAACTGTGTCTTCTTTAGGTCATTGTACCGTTTTCAAGTATATGGAATTATTCGCAAAAATCTAAGAAAGATATTTGAGAATTATATTAATTCATGCTGTTAGGTGTAATATCACTCTTTTGTAAGGACTATTTCCGCCGTTTTGAACCTCGGCGATTAAGGAATTCGACACACGTGTTACCCTCCAGCCGACTTACCACACTTTTCCCTTTGGTATGTTAAATACTTTGGCCACCTAAGTAAGTAATGTTGCATGGTCTTTGCTGTGAGCCAACATATTTATTAAAAACTTTTATGATAATCAGGGGTAGACAAACTTATCACATTAGCCCTTGTATTTGGCCGTGTAGGCGAACATTCAAAAACCGTTTAGAGAGAGGTGTTTTATGGAGGCTCTTTAAGCACGCAAAAGGAAGTTTTAATTTATGCTTACACTATCACTTCTCTACAGTGGAACTGGAAAGTGGGTTGCTTTGTTCATTTGTCTTGACTCCTCTTTACTGTGGCTGTTGCTTTGGACCATGGGATAGCAACACATACGGTAGCCTCTGATGAAAAATGTATCCGTTTTCAGCAAGTTAGCTATGATGATGGAACAATGAAACAATGGTTTATTACGGGTATAAAAACATTGCTTAACAAGTCCCGTGAGATAGAAATTATTGCGAAAATGATTTGCATGATAAAGTGAAAAGCGTTGTGATGGACTCATGTGGAGTGGACTTATGTGGAGTAGCGGAGATGTTGCGTATTAAACGTATAAATCCATAAATCCATTGCTTAGACGTTTGGCAAGACACCGTTTGATTGCGTTTTGTAGATCCTGGCTAACAAGTCATAAAATGAGTAGCAAATGTGAACACGTATCGTCAACAAGCTTTATAAATAACGCCAGGTTGGGAGCAGATACCAGATAATTAGTGAGGGCGTTCCAAGGTTGGCACAGGTGGAAAAAAAAGAAATTACTACAGCATTCAAGCCGGCTATACCGTGTTGTCAGTTTCAAATGATGACCTCTTAGGTTAAGGTTTGGGTTCAATTCCAGCAGCGGACGGCCAATGTGGTTTGGATTTTTCAGAATTTGATAAATCATTATGAGATCTCTTCACAAAAGCCGATATCGACCGCTGTACATTCTTAGAGATTTCAGTCTAAACTTATAGGGCTGATGAAAGAAGCTCCTGACGTTTTTGGTTGCTTTTCGTTGTGGAGTCTCGAGAGCAACAATATCATGTTTTTGCCACGGCTGCTACGCCTGAATAGCATATTCCACTTGCGGTCACACGTAGGCGTTAAGCATTTGGGGAAAGATTGAGGGTTTAAACCGACGGAAGGCTCTGCGAATAAGGCAAAACTGTTGATTGTCATTTCTCGTCGCCTTCTCTGCTTGTTCTGAACAACCGAGATCATCCTGTACCAATACACTCAGATCACGCTCCTGAGAGACCTTCTCCAAGGTCTGTTCCCCAAGCTCATAGCGGTCACCGGCTGGTGATGCAGATGTTCAATTAAAGCATGTTCCTCTGTGACCATTCATAAATGAAATCTAGGTCATTTTGGAGCAGATCGTGATCTGGCTTGTTGCTAATCGACCACCACATCTTGAATTCATCGGCGAAAAGCAGGAAATTTGAGGAGATAACTGATGCCAGGTCGTTGATAAACACCAGGAATAAGCGCGGTCCCAGCACTAAGCGGTGTGGGACACAACATTCCACCACTTGTATTGCATACTCCACGTGTGGTCGTATGTATGCACCTAGAAGTTGGTGAAAGACGGATGGATCGAAGCGTCCAAATGTGCGCCGGAGAAGGCCCAAATTTCGAATGCTCACGTTCGATGCTTTCTTTGCCTGGGCTGAACAACCAAGGTCGGACTGAATCAAGACTCCTAAATCCTTTTCCTCAGCAGTTGTGTGAAGCACATGGTCACCCAGTTTATAGAAAAATGTTGATTGGTGACGTAAGTGTAATACTTTGCATTTTTCTGTGTTGAATGGGAGTTGGTTCCGAACTGACCACGCATACACCTTATCCAGATCCTCTTGAAGTATTGCGGAGTCGTCGGGTGTATTGATCGCTCTCCAGACCTTGATGTCGTCGGCATAGAGTAGGCAGTTGGAAAGAATGAGGCCCGCTATGTCGTCAATATACATCAAAAACAATCGTGGCCCCAGTACCGATGCTTGTGGTACACCACATTCGACTTGGATTGGATGGGACCGGGACCCACGCACTTTTACCTCTAAGCTCCGGTGGAGAAGAAAGCTTGTGATCCATCCTAGGAGCGGATCACCAATGCCGAAGCTCTGAAGTTTGCAGATCAGGATTCCGTGGTCTAGTCGATCGAAGGCCTTTGAGAAATCTAGGTAGACCACATCCACTCCTGCACCGCTGTCAATTAATTTGGTCCAACTCGATCTTGCTAGCAGCAGATTTGTGGTGCACGATCGATTCCGTCGAAAACCATGCTGTTCATGTGCAAGGAAGGCAGACTCTTCTAGATAGGTTGTTAGTACGTCAGCAACAATAGCTTCCATAACCTTCGACAGGACCGGGAGAAGGGTTACAGGACGGTAGTTGGCTGGATCAGAACGGCTACCGCCCTTGTGAATTGGGGTTATGATCCCACATTTCCACATCTCGGGTACATACATCTGATCGAAGCAGCGTTGGAAGAATCGTGCCAGAGGCTCTGCTAAACTTTCTCCCATTACCGCAAGGGACTTAGGGTGAATGTTGTCGATTCCAGGAGAGCTGTGCTTACGCATACACAACAACTTCTTTAATACCATCCCCGCCGTAAAAGTTATGTGCGTAAGTTTTGGTTGTAAAACAGCTGCTGACAAAGGAACAGATGACCAAGGAATGCATTGAAAGTTCGAAGCATATTGCAGCCGCAAGACGTTCGCCGCATCCTCCGTAGTCAGCGTCATGCCATCTGGCGTTTGAAGAGGAGGGATTCCCCGTTTTACCTTGCGCAGGTTGTTTACATGTTGGTAGAGCAGCTTATGATTCGAAACCATGCGCTCCGTCAGGTGCTGCTGGTATGTCAGTTTATCCTCACGAACGAGTTGAGTGCAATGATTACGTTGAATTGCATAGGCCGTCCAGCTCTCCGTGCTCGGGTGTTCCTTATAGATCCGCCAGGCCGAGTTCCTCACTGCCATACATTTCCGTGTCCTACTTCGCACAAAGGAAACAGTCTTCTTCGAGTGGACAACCTTCGTTTCGGATGCCTCTTCGACGAGAGTGCTAAATTGGTTGACGAAATGTGGCCATGCGATTGTCGGTACTTCGTCTGTCAGAAAGTTCCAGTTGGCTGTCTCTGCAAGTCGAGCCAGCTCATCGTACCGTATGATAACTCGGCTTTCCCGTGTAGTATCCGCAGGGTATTCTGCGTAGCATATATAATCGAATAGTAAAACTGCATGATCGCTGCAACCCAAAGGAGCGTCGATGATTACTTTCTCGACCATGAGTTCTTCGTTGGTAAATATCCGGTCCAGGATAGACGGACTTTCTGCTGCTCTGAATCTGGTGGGATTGTCGATATGGCCATAAAGCGGAAAACTGGAGACAAGGTCTTGTAGATCCGCTTTGAACTGTTCTGTAGGTGTTGCTTGGACATCCAGAGCGTGGATATTGAAGTCACCAGCAATAAGAATATGGCTGTATCTCCTGCTGATCACAAGCCTCAGCGCAGACGCGAGATTGAAGTCCATCTCGGGTGTAGAGGATGGAGGTCGATAAACGACCGCCACCAGACAGACGTCGTTGCCTGTTAAACGCAGCCGACACCAAAGAGTATCCTGCACGTTACTGTACACGTCTTCTATGGGCTCACATTGGAGGTCACTGCGGTAGTACAGAGCCACCCCGCCCCCTTTACTGGATCGATCGCGCCGAACGACGGACATGCCTGGTAGCTCGACCTCCGTGTCTGTGATATCCGGGCGCAACCACGTCTCCGTTATAGCGACGAGGTCACACGATTTAGACCTTTGACGTAGTCGCAGTTCGGGTAGTTTGTTAAGTAAACTTTGAGCATTAGTGTACATACAGGACAGCTGCTTTAGCACCAAAAGAGCTTGTGGAGGATTACACGAAGCTGGATTTAAGCCGGCCGATGAAAGGCCGGCACCTGATCGTTTTTTGCGCAGTTTATCGATGAACATTTTGCACGGGCCTGCAGCCCACCTAACGTCGTTCCTGCACACGCAGAACGCTCTTCAATAGCGTCGTTTTCAGTGGTTGATAATCTTAATGCAGTGTCTTCGGCTCCGTTTATTTTATCACATTGAGCCACAGATGGTGTCACATCCTCCGGTGGCTTCGGTTCAATAAATGGTACCTTAAATCGTAGTTCCGATGGCAGTGCATTGTGCATTTTATGCCAGTTACGCATTAAGTTCTCCGCCATCTGCTGGGACTGAGCCACAAGTTTCAGTATCCTTGGGCCATTACCTTTGTAATGAGGTGAAACGGGCAGTCTAGAAATCGACTGAAGGATGACGTCGCCTGCAGATAGAGTTTCACGGATGTACCGCCATTCTTCCAGATCGTGAGCATGCGCCTCCTCGTCCCTAGCTGTTGGTAGCTCGGGCACACCATGAACTAAAATGGTTTTTCGCCAGCTGGCCGTGTTGCGATCGTCTAAATTGTTTTTTTCTCGCTGACGTTCGCTCCATGGAACATCCGGAAAGATGCGGATCATACTGTCTTCACCTCGGAGGTGATATGCCGATAAGAGCACCGTCTCTACATCGTCAATGGATGCCAGTGTTATCCGCAGAATTCTGGGCTCACCATAGTGAGCGGAATTTGGATGTCTCGTCACACGCGTGATGTTAGCCGGCTTGACCCTAGCACCTATGCGATCGCAAATGAGATTCCACTGGTTCAGATCGTCCTGTTGCTTACTTCTCAGAGAATTTGCTTTGGATTCAGGAACGTTGGTGCATATGAGTGTTAGAGCACCGTAGTTCCTCCTGGTGTTAGGTAATGTGGGAGACGTCGTGATGGATGGACTAAAACAAGTCTCTGAATTTCGTGCTTGGTCTTTTACACATGTCGCAGATATTGTGCTTAAAGTCTTGTTTACAGTGTCTCTAGCAATAGTCGCTGCGTAAGTTGATTGGCCTTTAGAGATACTCAGACTTTGTTGGTCAGTCGGAAGTCTGGTTCTTACTGAGGCTTTGGATAAGGGCGGAATGGCTGAGGAACTAAGGATGTTTTGTTCGTACGTGATGCCTGATTGGTTCGGGGTTCCCAAGATATTTGCCGCTGTGATTTTGCGAGAACGTCTGGCTCTTTTCTTCGGTTTAGTGGCGGTGAGTACGGGAGATGGTGGAGATACAAACCTTGCTATAATAGCCTCTAAGGAAATAATTCTTTCATTTAGACGTAATTCTACTTCTGCAATCCGACGGTCGTAATTTTTCGACAAAGCAATTACGCATTTTACTATGGGAACCGTTGTGCAGTTAAGACAGAACGAAACAGACTCGGACAGATGGTTGTGCTTGTTAGCCTCAGTAATCGGACTATGATTAACGGAACACAACGCGCAATGCTGGCCCGATTCCGCTGTCTGGGCATGTGACTCAGCTCCACTTGTAACTTCTCTCCGTGTTACATTGGTCATGGTCGGTTGCAGCGGCTCACGGGCTAGTTTGGTGTCGTGCGTGGTAGGTGTGCTTCGCCGTCTTGTCCGCTTGTGGTCGGAGGACACGTTGATCGACTTACGCGTGATGGGCCTGTGCGTCATGCGGTCACGGCCCGGTTCACGGGCTAGTTCGGTGTCGTGCGTGGTAGGTGTGCTTCGCCGTCTTGTCCGCTTGTGGTCGGAGGACACGTTTATCGACTTACGCGTGATGGGCCTGTGCATCCTGCAGTCACGTTTGAATAGGCCGTGTAGGACGTGCTTGGTTCGTCTGAGTGAGTGAATTGATCTGGCCGAGATGTGATGGCGATCGTGAAGTTTGCTGGGCGCTTGAGTGCGCAAGTTAAAAATGAATTTCTTCTGTAACTGTTATGCACCGTGGTGCTGTGAAGCGACTGAAGGCTTGTTAGCAAGCGGAAAGATTTCTCTATCGAATGATGTAAAAATCCGAAGGGTTGTAAAAAAGATCCGCGAAAAGCTGCGACTGGCGAGGTTTTGCGTGTGAATTCCCCGGCAAACTCCGCGAAAAACACAGACACAAGCTAGAGATTGAAGCAATGGGAATAATCCGTGTGGAATGGATCCACCGTGTAGAGAAGATGATTCCGAGTAGAATGAATGCACGCTGGGTGATATGCAGTGAAATGGTGATGAATGGTCCACAAAAAGG
>CALYDF020001873.1:0-50037 GCA_944474145.2 Dicrocoelium dendriticum
ACCTTTATGAGATCAATCAAATTTGACTGGTTGTTGTTACCCGAAGGTGCATGCCTTTCCCCCGCCGATTGTCTTGCATGGCGAAGGACATAGTAGTTGTTAAGAGTTGTTGCAGTTGCGGAACCAGTGAAAAATCGTTTATCCTTCTGGAAATTTTGCGAAGGATTTCTAAGTTTTTTGGTGATTTTTGTTTCAAGAGAGCAAGAACGAACAGCACTTATGCGGGATAACCTTAATTCAGATTATTTCGTGTCTTCTCATTCAGCCGCTTACAGACAAATCGTGGAAAGAGTAAAGGAATGCAATTGAAAAAGGAGCCCAATAGGAAACTCAATAAAACACTCAGCAATCCAAAGTCATTGCCTGCTTCTTACCAGGACAAGGCAAGACTAGCTGTATGTGTTTACCAATTCACCTGTACTTGCGGTAGCATGTACATTGGCCGAACCGAGAGAAGGCTATCAACTAGGATCATGGAACATGTTCCACGGAACCTGGAAAATAGTGGACCTGAACTCCCCTCCAGCTCCATCGCTCAGAAACTGCTCGATTGTACCATGTGCCAAAACCCAGGTGACGCATTCAAGGTTATCAGCAGACAAAACAACGCGAGCTTGCTTCGTTTCGCTAAAGCTTCGGCCATTAGACCAATGAAACCGAACGTTTGCAAACAAGTAGACTTTGTGGCCAGTCTTGCCGTGCCCTGGTAAGAGGCAGGCAATGACCTTGGTTTGCTCAGTGTTTTATTGATTTTCCTATTGACTCCCTTTTTCAACTGCATTCATTTACTCTTTTCACGGCTGAATGAGAAGACACGAAATAATCTGAATTTAGGTGATTTTTATGTTAGACAGTCAGCATATTTTCGGTTTAAAAGGCATTGCCGCTTTAGGGGTGAAACCACATCAATAAAAGTTCTGCTGTTGTTATAGAACACATTTGCAGCGGGTTGAGCGTCACGAATTAAGAAAAAAGTGTCCCATGGGGACCATCCAATGAAATATGCAAATAACTCCTAGCACGTGAAGACCTACTTACGGTACCATTTTAGGAGTTGGTAAACGTTAACAAGGTCCGGCGTCGGTGAGTTAAACGACTAATTTCCTTGAGTCAAATTATTTTATTCATTTTTTGTGAATATATTTATCCGCATGATGCATTATGGTTATTAACTTGCCATTTAATTGCTAACCATTAACCTTTATGCTTAAAATACAACGGCGGTTACACTGTCTTGGTAAAAGTTTGTTAAAATTCTGGACTTTATCGGTGATACAACAAATTTTTCGTCATAATTTCTACACATAAGCTTAGGTTTTTGATGTGTTTTTTTCAGCGTTCGATTTGCTACTGTGTTTAAAAGGAAACCAAACTTTAGATATAGCTTTCCACAAGGCAGAAGGAGCGCGCTGCAACTATTATGTGTTCCCAAAATATCGGTCATTGTTCAGCTCGATAACTGACATTTTGTTGTCTTTATTAACCTATACATGCTCACAGCACTCTGCCACTGCCATTTGACGCGTTATTACAAAGTTCCATTTTGCTTACGTTGATTTGCGCAACATTGATAAACTTAAGCGACGCCTGCTGCAATACATAGATGCGCTTAAGCGCAATCTGATGAAACGACCTCTAGGATGTTATTTACCCAACCATAAGTTGGTGCTACTTATATTAGCAATTAGTAATCCGCAATTCCAGGTAACCCAGTTTTATGCCTACCCACTTAGAAGCGGTCGACTGAGTAAAAATATTTATTTCTAATATTGCTAATTAATTCACGGTACACAAATAGGTCTACCATTTGAGCCTATTCAAAAGAGATGAATGCCATTCGTGTTACTTATGGAGAAACATAGTTTTTTATGAATGAAATTGCGACACTGAAATTTCAACTTCAATAAGCGCAAACTAATATACCTGTGCAAGCACCAAATAACGGTTGTTATTATGAATCGAATGTTTATAAACCCGCGATGACTGAAGGATTTTTCTGCTTATTACCATAACATTAAGGGGAGGCTCGCTTATACGATTACGGTAGGATCGGTTTATATATGGGTTTAATCTCCGAAAAATTGGTAAATACTTGTAGTAGGAACACTTGGATTATAATTACATTTCGTGGATATATATTCCAAGTTACTTTGTTAAATGAATAATAGCAAATTGAAAGAACTCCAGTTTTATTTAATTGTGTTGAATCTCTTCTGTAATTTGACGGATTAACTTGGAGGTTGACGTTGACCGGAACTCTCAAGAGAATCCGAAACTTAATTATCGTTAGTATTTTCCGTGCGCAAATATTTGAATGACAACTGACCCGAATCCTTGTATTGTAACTGATCTACATGCGCATATCTAATGAGCAGTCCACAATATCCAAAAATTTAACCACCTGACTTCACGAGTTCTTAAGAATAATTCGGCATGAAGGACGGAAATGATTTCCCCTAATATAGAATTCCTTAGAGGTTCCCAAACTAAGCATGTTCTACATAAATCGTATAGAGGTACAAAATGCAGTCAGTGTTTTTACCGTTATGCAAAGCAAGCAGTTACGATAGTAGAGTAGGACGTTATCAACACATCGAACAATCTATATTATGATTTAGAAGCACAGAAGATAACAGACAACATTAAAGTTGCAATAAATGCTCAGCTGCACCACTAGAGCATGGAGCCGTTTGCAGTAAATTTCAACAGACTGAACATTCGACAATCAACTTTTAAAAATCGAAGCTGAAAAGTTTGAGCTGTTGTCACTTACGACGACTAATTGGACCCCATCCAGCTTAACCAGATTTCTCAATGCAAGGCAATAAAATAAGCATTTAGTTTGTTAGTCATGAATGCCTATGACCACTTTGGATAAGAATCAAACTTTTAAGTGGGTAATACTTCTGCAACAAAGGTCTGCAATATCCCACGTATACCCTTTGCCAGGTCAGCGTGCCATCGACTGTAGTAGAACGTTTGTTTATAATTATGCTGGTCAGAACCAGCTTGTCGAATATCTGCATTCAGTTCAGGCCACCAGCACAAATATAAACCAGTGGACTTCATATTTCCAACACCAAGATGCCCACAATATAAATCCGTCTGAACAACCGATCTCAAACTCGGCAGAATAGCAACACGATCATTCACACGAAGTCAACAAGCAGGTGTAACACATAACTCTTCATGAGGCATGTTAAAATTGGAGTTTACATTCTAGTGAAACAGAGCACCGTCGTTTGACAACAGAAATGCATGTTCCGTATGATGTTTTCATAGCTTTGATAATGATTGTGCACGAGATTGGAAGAGACAGGGCAAGTAAATAAATCATTTCCGAATCAGCTTCAACTAAGGTTATACTCCGCGTAATGTAGTATTCGCGATGAATAAAATCACACTTATGTTCAATGACTTTCACACTCCACCTGTGGACCATAGCTGTAGTGGATTTGACTAAAATACTGGCTAAAATACTGTTCTAACACAACCCTTATACTGTTTGTTCAGGCATTCGTGAAAAGTATAGTTGGTAGTCTCGGAGAAAGTACGAATAACGCAACAAGTTGTAAAATGCTAAAAAGCTTTCGAAAAGCATGCTCATATTTGTCTAGCCAAATATAACTTTGGCGTGTACCAAGTTAAAATACTGGTCTTCAATTGATGTAATTTCATGAATGCATCTAGAATAATACGGTAAGGCTCACAGCAGTGATCGAAACACATGAATATTTGTGGGCGACTACACGTGAACCAATGGCATATCCGATCAGAATGTGTTTTGAATCCTCCAGATGTAACAAGATAACCAAAACAACTGATAACTTGGACCCTAATTATACAGTTCTTTCGGTTTATATTCACCATATTACCATTGAAGAGAGTTAAATGCGTCAGCAGCACGCACGATCACATTCTATGCAAAGAACCCAACACTATCCCGATGTCTTGCAAAATGGCACGAAATATATTGGGATAGCGCTTGCGACACACTAAGACCGAAGGGAAGATATCTTTCCATGTGAGATCCAAAAGGTGTATGGATAGTGATCACTTCACCATAGTAACCATGAGTGTTATCTGCCAATATGCAAGTACAAATTCGAGAATATCTTGAATTCATGAAGTCGAAAAGAACAGAAGCAGGTACTTCCGTGTTAGAAATATATTAGACGAGCTTTGCGTTAAAAGCAATGCAGTAATTGCCACATGATTTCGGTGTTTCATCATATTGCTTTTAGGTTGTAAAGTGTGGCAAATCACGAAGTTTGTAATGAGACAATACATTTCGGTTTACGAAGAGACAAAAGAATCTTGAGTATAGTTTCCATTAGTTTAAATGGACAGGTACAAAGTTTACAGAAATAAGGAACATCAATTATTTCCAAAGTTGCAGGCGGAAATTTCATTCGTCAGTTGGCACTAAACATTCGTGTAGTAAACCACGAATTCTGCTGTCAGTATAAGTGGTGTAGAAAGTGACACTTTTTATAAGTTCCTGCAAAAGTTTAAGACCAAGAGTAAACGGGCTTTGACGAACGACAATACATATACAGTCGTCTGAGTTAAATGGCTTAGCAAACACCTGTAAAGTACAACAAATTATTACTGAAGCGGTATGCCCAGAAATATATGGATGTTGGATCAAGCTGAACACCAGGGTTCAGATGAGTGATACCCGTAGTAGCAATGCGGAAAACCATGCTATCCGTAGGAAAAATGACACGTTGCTACCTACCAACTCCGAAGCGATGGGTATTGAATAACTGACAACTAGTATTTACCATCAATGTTAACGTACTTGAATCCTCTGGCGAGTTTACAGGTGCATCAACAGCACGTTTCACTATATTAAAACGAATGAGTTTATGACATCACTGCGGAAGTGTCTGACATTTTCATACGCATGACGTTTACAATTCAATGCTTGTATACAATGAATGCCAGTTCCTGCAAAGCACATCGCGCTATTTTGCTGGACTGGGTTAAAATTTACACCATCAAAATTATTCTGTGTTCGATTCTGAATAGTGTTGTCAGGTTTAAATGAATTTTATTGCCACTGTTTTCATGTCTTGGCTTGCATTCTGTGTTTGCTTTAGTCGAACCAAACTTTCTGATCAACAACAGTCATGTGGGTTTTTGTAATGTCAGATATATGCCAATGGCGCAAACCGATGGACTATAATTGCTTACGTAATCCATGCTATAATCATAAGAGCTGATTACATAAATCTGGATTACATTTACCAAAAGTTAGACCCTCTCAGGTGTTCTTTATGCTTGTCATAAAAGGCACATGATGAGACTTGTTACTGAAGTTGAAGAATGCAATTTTGAACATGCTGATTTGGTTAACACATCAATAATCTGATATGTTACCCTTCGGCAATCACTCACTTTTCCCGTAATAAATGGGCCAAAGTAGTTATTTCAACATTTGGTAAGATAATTTCAACGGATACTGAGGATAATTCACATTTCTCAAGAGTAAATGATCTTCTCTTCAAAAGGCAATTGAAATGTTAACACCTTTCAATACTTCGTTTAGATCACTTTTGATGAGCCACCATAGTTAGAATCTTTCCATGTATTATTCTAACTCCTAAATAAATGCTTTATTTTCACGAAATCGGTAGCTGTACACATTTTTGGAGTGAGCAGTGACCATGTACCAATGTTAGTTCGTCCGGAATCAAATTGAATTAGATCCCATAGAGAATTTTCTGCACTTCTAGTAAAAACACTCGAACTGAAATTCAAAATTCGCGACCATATAAACGTAGTCCATTGGAGATAATGATTAGCAATAAAAACTTACCGGGTATTGTAATTACAATAATCTAGGTAGCTTCAGTCTTTTTTCCAAAAAATGTTAAATTATGCACAAGTAATTTTCAAGGTATGTGCGGATGCATGACTTATCTGCTAAGCGGAAATAAAACACATATATACATATATTATGCTTTCTGTCTCTTAATCCAGTGAATGTAACACATGTAAAAGCTTGACAACAATATTTTTATAATTATTAGCGAAACCATTGTGGCCCTAGCCAAAATCTTACGCTACTACAAAAATTGATCTGCCTAATTTGAAGGATGGAAATAAACAGCGAAAAGGATATATATTACGTGAGAGTTACTCTGCAATAAGAGTTTTACTAAGTAAACGTAACAATGTTTACCCCATCAAGTAACATAATTAAGCTATAAGCACTGATACATATTATTGCTGATGATGCTCTAAGCTGTAATATTTGCATCCCTAATATACTACAAATTCCTGAGACTTTGGCCTATGTGCTTTGAACATGGCAAGTGAAGCAGGCGATAGTAGTAAAATTTCCAAATATAATTACTACCGTCTGTGGAAGACTAGTTGTAACTGTAATCAAACAAATGTAGAAAGCACACATAACATCCATTGCTGTTATTGCTTTCACTGTTAAATGTTTGGGTCAGCTGCTCAGAACAAAGCAAACTACAACCGTCTGCTGCTGCAGTTAACTTTACTTGGTAGGAAGCGGTTGAGTTTGGATCTTTCGAAAAAGTTTCATTTAGTCTAACCTAATTAGTCCAATGTGATATAAATCATCATAAGAAAATTACTTAAAATAGTAGTAGCTCTGAAGCTCGTTTAGTTTTTGGATAAGCATTCTATTTCCTTTTGCTTCTACACTATCATCACTCATGAGCTATTTTTTCTCCAGCAAAACCAAGCAGACGTCTTATATAATGTTCCATGTTGGCGAAGGAAGAAAAATGAATTGAGAAATTTCGTGTTATTGTCCAAATTTTTAATATTTTTGTCGCTTAATTGTTTTCTTTTTCTTATTGTTTACAGCGTACTTACTCATACTCGTAAATCTCAACCTATGTTCTCCCTTTAGATATGTTCGAGACAAAAGGTAGAAGCTGGGTCCGTCAAAGTCAAATTTTTAGTGATAAGTCCTGTCTGTACTAGCATTCTTCGCACAAAGATTTATTCCTTTATGTGGAATGTTGTTATTTAGTTTGGTTTTCAAAGTGTCGATACTATAAAACGAATTGAACAATAGTTCAAAATCTGTACGCTTTTCTGCATAATCGTTAAACTATGCTATTGTACCATATAAGGACACCAATAACGCACGTACTAACGCTCTTTCGAAAAAGAAACATAATAGAGAACCACCTGCCAACCCCACCATTAGCTTCTCTGAAAAATGGGACGCAAAGGAAACCTGCCTTGTGCTGGTCTGTGTTTATCATATTATATGTGCAAAATATTATCAACGGATTTACGAATAAATTTGATTAATTTATAAATGTGGGCAACTTGTCTAGACAACACCTTTGAGGCAATGGTGACTGATATGGGCTGCGCTTCTTACAAATAAATTTGGCTTGCTTGTAGGCTTTTTAATGGATTATGAAAATTGTATGCCTACTTTTTCCGGCTTATTGTTTTCACTATTCTTGATTCCATCTGACTTTTTATTTTGTCCACGCCATAAAATTACGTATCTATCACAAAAATGTAATCTTTTGATTGGTCATTATCTTTAATAACTACAAAACATAATTATAATATCATGACTGTCATGCAAATGTTGCGCCCATGGAAAACTTTATAAGTCTTATTCATAGCAATCTTCCGAAAATTGCCTGACTGTGTCATGTTTGATGTGCACCCAATAAAATCTTCGAAACTCATCATTTAATAGTTAAATACTACCTCTGTGCAAAAAAGTGCAAACATAAAAGACTATGTGGTATTTGTGTCAAAAAGTTAGCTTTCCCAGGAAAACTATTCTATATGCTATTGCAAAGTGTGCACTGCAGTGTTGAGGTAAAATGAGATTATACAATGGAGCCAATATATAACCAGATTGGAAAGTAAGCTGTTTTATTTTAATTTAATTGACTCGAAAGCATGAATCGTCTTCAGGCAGGGATTGCAATTCAATTATGTTTGCGTCGTTGCAAAGTGTTCCATGCAATAAGTAAAGCAATCCTGATGAATGTAGCATGATTATTTAAACTAAAATCAAACGTACAATTGTTAAAATGAGCAGTAGTGTTCTGGAAACCAAGTACGAGGTAAATCCAGCATGGCGTCTTAACTTACATATACTTATTAAGATTGTTAATTGTAGCTTGCTAGTTGGTAAAACCATTCACGGATATGCGATTTTTCCACGTTAAAGAGTGAGACCAAAGTCGGAAATGTGTGGAAAGTAGGGAATCCAGAAGTAAAGGTTTTGTTCGTTTTGGATCTTACTAATATGTTATGCTATAAACGAATTCCTCCGGTTTAGAATTTCGTTTACACATACCGTAATGCCAAAATGTTCGGATTTCAAAACTTGCAAAGTCACGCTTGTGTGAGTGAGGTAGCTATATGATTTATGTACATATATACTAACTTAAAAACGGAATCAAATGAGCGTTTGCCATGTAAAGTCCAAGACAAGTTATATGAGTGAGTGAGACTCTTGACCAAGCCGTAAATAATATGTCAAAATCTTTGGTGTCCCGCGCTATCTAACAAACAAATAGGGTTGAATAGAATACTTTATTTGTTGGAGCTGACAATTATAAAATTTGTGCGTTTGGTTTCGCTCACGCGCATTTACTATCTGTAACATGTTTACCAAATGGAATAATTTCTTTTCAATTAGTTCTCCCTGGGAATGGACCTGACATAAATGGAAAAGCCAGTGCGAAAGTACACAATTTGGGAAACAGCGCATTTATACATGTTAAGCCCATTGACTAGTTTGTGATGTTTTGGGTGATAAATTGTCAATATGAAAAGTGTTAACACTGTAGGCAGATTAATCTATTCCGGAACGTCAACAGTGCGTCTTGCATCTGGGCACAGTAGGACTAAAATCCGCAACACGACTAGTACTAGTCTGTAGTGAAGAACGCTACGTTACGCGAGAAAGCATTGAGTAACGTTAATACGTTACCAGATGTGACATAGCGTCACGCGGTATGCGCACACATTTTACTGCCTTGCATACTACAGGGAAGCAGGACAGAAAATGAGCTACGTACTTAACTTAGGCGCCGAATCAACTGTTGTCATTCTAAGCTATCTAGTCTGCGTACTGATTAGGAAAATTTAGCCAGATCGATGCCCGCAATCAATATCCCTCGATGCGGTCTGGAAACCTTTTAGTTACGTGTTTCAACCCCAAGATGGCCAGATAGCATATGCACAGCTGACGATTCTCGATAGGATGAAATGTCTACCTAGTGTTTTCCGGGGTTGTGGTGGCTGTCTATGTGTAGCTGAGATAAACATCTACTTATATAATAAAAATACTCCTTGTTTATGTAATCTGTTAACAGTTACGCAGGCTGCGATACCTTTATAAAAACTAGTATACACTAAAATCTCTAGCCAAAGACCTTTAATCAGCCAATGTAATTCCAACAATTTTTTGCAGTTAGCGAATCAGAAATAAAGTATTGATGAAAATGTAGAAATGTTAGCACATGCAGACAGTCATGAATTTGTTTTGATCATGCAGTCAACTGTAGCGCTATTCTTAGCAATGGAAAGTGTAATATGTCAGAACAACTAATAGAACCAGCAAAACCAACATATACCACATATATCACCTTGTCTGGACGGATGAAACAATAAGCCTTCATTTGCTATCCTCAAGGAATACGAGTGGATATACATTATACCTTATGTCGTGCCACAAAAATAAGTTTCCTATGTCATATTTAGAAGGTGGAGCCTTACCTAGAGGTAGTGTGAAAAAGAAGGTGATTTCTTAAGTTATTCTAACTTGTTACGTCGCTCATGTTAAGATGTTTTTTTTCAGTGCCGTGTTACAAGAAATCCTTTCCATCCTGCAGGTTAATTGAATTTATAATCGACCATAAAAACCTATGGGTTTATCTTAACAAGGAAGATGCAGAGTAACACAAGATAACTACCTTCTATATTTGAAACTGCTAAAGATACTTGCTTCACACCGCGAGAAAATTAAGTTTACATCCCTAAAATCCAGATTCTCCTGAACCATGCATGTGGCTTTGCTGAGATTCTTATTATCCAGATCCAGGCCAAATTTACGAAGCGTTATCAAACGAGCGATTTCTATAATTTGAAACAATCCCATTGTAGGTTGTTACTCGCTTGCTATCTACTTTTTGCAGCATTTGGTACACTTGTACTGACTGAAGGAATCTCATTTTTCCCCCGCGGCAACATTCTTTCATATACGTGTATTAACTGCTACGTAGAACACTGACTATTTTCTTTCCAAAAATGAGAACCAAAAAATCAGTATTAACATATGGTCTAATTCTTCATTTTGAATGAGCACGAAAGCGAACTCACATAGGTTAAAGACTATTCCTTACAACATATAAGTGCAAATATTATTGCAACCGTCATGGGTTTGATCCTCAATAGGTAACCGAGGGAATGCGCACCACTGACGAGCTCCGATAGGGCAAAACAAGCCAGGTTCCTTATCGGACTAGGCTTGCTGTTGACCTCGTGAATTACTGGGCGGAATACCTTAAATTATACAAATAATCCTGCTACTCAAAAGCAACATTAAAATAGAAGCACCCTCAGTTTCGAAGGTCATGGATATAGCGTCAAGCAAGGGGACACCATCATCTCTCAGGCTGGCCACTGTCGATGCCAGTGGAAGATAGGTGTTGCTATATCCCAGTTAGCTTACAAATTATGTAGCCTATTCAATGTCCTCCATGGCTCAGTGAGTTAAGCTGCTGCCCGTTGGCATCTGCCCCTAGCGTTCATGGGTTCGATCCCCAGTAGGGGACCGAGGGAACGCGCACCGATGACAAGGCTCAATAGAGTGAGACCCGGCTGGTGTTTTTTGGATTAGACTGCCCTGTGTAGCTTGTGTACCACTAGGTTTAATACCTTAAAACTTACAACTAAATACTTGTTAATCAAGAGTAATATAAAGTGAGTTGGATGTTCTGGCCTACCTTTTCATTAAGCACGCACCATACGGCTAAACAAAATCGTCCGCTTTTCATCCGTAACCGCTGCATCGTAAAGCTTAAATAGTGCTTTCCTAGCGTCTGAAGAATGAGGCTATTGTGGCTTTATAGCTGACGGTTATTAACGCTCAGAGGAGAAAATATTGCTGTCCTATATAGCACAATTAAGCATCGTCTTGCGTCTATGAACTGCTAACCCAATCCGGTAATAAAAATTCTACAGGGTGTGCCCACATTGTGCCATCACTTATATAACAATCTTGCAATATTCAACGTTCAACCTAATAATACCTTTCATCACACAGAAATAACAGTAGCATTAGAAACCTTATACACGTAGCCTGAAAGATTAAGTAGGACGCATAATTGGTGCCATGTGCAGAATTCTCACACAAATGATCCGTCAAAACTGCTTTAAATTTTAACACACCATGCGTTATTAAAGCGCATTTAACTATTCCATTCTAACGCAGATATAAGTAAAGTATATACCGCGTACCACATAAAGCCAGTAACCCATCACGAGGCATGAATACGTTCAGATTTCGAACCTGTTGCGAGAAAATCCGCCACCCAAATGGAAAAATTACTTCGAGTGACATCACCCCAGTAGACCGCACATAGAATGTTCAATGGTAGGAAAATTGCAAATTATCCTAAATTAAATTACATACGTTGCATAGTTCAACTGCTGTTATCCGGTTGGCTTTTTGCTTTGGTGAAAATAATTATGAACAATGTTGAATCAAGTGGTATTTTAACCAAATGGAAAATCTCAAATGATCCATGGTATGCTATATATTAAAGGATTTTGTTCCTTCCTATTCCTACAACTGGTGACGAAGTTTGCATCCAGCAAATACGTTAGACACAAGCTATACCGGTTCTTAAATCTTAAGCACCGTAAAGTAAAGAATCCAGCACCAGTTTATTGGGCGAAGCTCATACCCACCGGAAGGAGAAGCGGTCCACTAGTCAATTCAGGATGTGTGGTTTCTGTCGGACTCTGTCGGGCCAGACAAAACTAATTCTGCGTAAGTTTTCCATACACGGGTTTGCGCTATCAGTATTTTATGGGTAAGCATTTTAAGGGTATGATGCCTGTGTTTAACAGATCGTAAAACCATCTGAAAACAAGGACGTTTGGTCTGTTCTGGTATGGTTACAAACATCCCGACATGCATATCAAACTAGTGAACAACACTTCTCAAGCCTACATCGCTAAGGAACCTATGGCATTAAAAGCACTTTGGTCTCGGTAATGTTTACAGTAGATTGTTACGGGGAGTCGAATGCTAAAAGTAGATATTCCTCACATACAATTCAACTCCCCTTACCTATCCTCTCCAATCAGTACGCAGACCAAACTGCCTTATTAGCGGCTTAATTTTGGTAAGTTCGTCGCTTGGTGAAGAGGCTACCCTATCCTCTGAACGGGAGTAACTTGTAAGTCAGCAGGTAGTGAGCAACGCTATATTACATCTAGCAACTTATTCATGATGGTCGGTGTCGTTTCCCGTAGCTCAGTGGTCTCAACCACGGACTGGCAACAGTCGAGTTGCGGGTTCGAGCCCTACCAGTGTCCAAAGGATGCGACTGCCGACCATGCCCGAAAGGATGAAATGCGCGCACAGTTCTTTTCCGGTCGCGTGATTGTTGTCTTGGTGAGTCAAGATGTGAAAATTTCTACCTCATAGACCTTAGTTCACGGTACTTATGAGATATGCTATGTTCACTGAATTGTTGGTTAGGCTATTGAGCAGAAGGCCCTAGGTGTAGTACCTCAAGCAAACCAAAGCATAACCACCACATCGCGTGCGATTGCCCACCAAGGCATTGTGTGCCTTTGCCCAAACCACTCAGTATCGGGTGCTTGAACGTCAGCACACTACTGGACCGGAACTCGAGTGAGCGCCCCGAGCGACGCACTTCACAGGTCGCGATGGAACTGGCGCGCTACCACATCGATATTGCGGCGCTCAGTGAAATCCGGCTAGCTGAGCAAGGTAAGTTGCGCTAAGCAGGTGATGGCTACAAGTTCTACTGGGTGGGAAACGCCGCCTCAACACCACGTGAGCATGGGGTCGGATTTGCAATATCCGATCGCCTCCATGACCAGCTGGGGGTGAACCAACAAGCATCAGCGCGCGACTGATGACTATACGTCTACGACTCGGAAGAGGTAAGTTTGCCACTTTTATAAACACGTACGGTCCGACCATGTGTTATCCTGATGACACTCGCGAGCAATTCTGCACTCAGCTACCCTCCGTGATACGACCTGTGTCGAGGATCGACCGACTATTTCTGCTAGCTGATTTCAGTGCTCGCTTTGGTGTGATGCGTGGACGTGAACGGATGTGATCGGCCCGCATGGCAGTGATTCAGCGAATGCGATAGGTGACAGGCTGTTCTAATTGTACGCCACTCACGGCCTGACGATCACGAACACACAGTTTGCACTTAGCGCAAGTAATGTATCAACCTGGACTCACCAACGGAGTGGTCACGCTCACCTGCTCGGCCATGTCATCGAACGTCAGCGTGGTATGCGTAAAGTGCGCATAACACGTGTATTGCGTGGAGCTGAGTGTGGCACTGATCACAAACTGGTGCGGACCAAAATGTACATATTTTTCGTAAAATCTATGTATTGCACTCCCGCCGTCAATCGGCGGAAATGTAAGATTCTCTCCATCGGTAATGTGGCGAAACCAATTGAGTTGAAGTAAGCGACATCCGCAAGTATTTAGGATGTGGACTGCATGGACACAATGGGCGACCTGTGGCACCATATTCGCGACCATGTGACAGCTGCTGCCGAGGAGACCATCTGGCGCGCAAACTCTAAGCGGCCTGATTGGTCTGATGACAACGCATTGGCGCATTGGTGTGTGAGAAGAATGCGGCATTTGCTCACATGTAGCAGACCCCAGTGACTTGGGGAAGAAGAGTCAGCTTTGCAAACTTCGACGGCTACTGACCCGAGAGCTCCGTCGCGTTAAAATTGCATTGTGGACGGAAAAGACGTGGCAGGTGGAATGATACGCCGAACGCAGCCAACACAAGGATATCTTTCACTACTTGAAGGCGATGTATGGACAGAGCTTGGAGCCGCTGTGGACGCTGATCAATGGTAGATCAAGCGCTACCCGCACACAGACTGCAGACATAATGCAGATCTGGCAAAAATACTTTGACTGACTCTTGTATAACCTTTCAGAGATCGGTTGTCTTACACTGAACGGCCTCAAGCAGCACGATGTAAAGGCGAGTCTAGTGGACACGCCGACACCGGATGAGACACAGAGAGCAATTGCACAGCTGTGAAACGGCAAATGTACCAGTGCCGACGGGACTCCGCCTGAATTGTTGAAACACTGCGGACCTTATTTACTGACGGCGATGCACCATCTGGTGCATCGTGTGTGGATTGAGGAGGAGATGACTCCTAAGCTGAAAGATACCCTGTGCTACCAGTGTACAAGGGCAAAGGAAGCAAGCAATGTTACACGAATTATCGTGGCATGATCTTGCTGACTTGCGTAGGCAAGGTGATTTCCGTTATACTGCTAGTCAGTCAAATTCTGTAACCGAACGTGGTGTGAGAGCAGTGTGGATTCCGTTCGGGTCGCAGCACTATATGTATGTTTTTTCGGCTCGACAGTTGTAGCAGCAATGCAGAGAACGACACCAAACTTTGTACACACTTTTTTGATTTCCCTAAGGCATTGTGGCTGATGTTGGTTACCTTTGGTTGCTCGTTAAATTTTGTAAGTTTAATTGAATATCTGTATTGTGGTAGGCGGGTGAGAGCGCAGCTAAGTGGACAGACATCGGATGACTTTGCAGTTATCACTGCTGGGTCTTAGCTCCTGCCCTGTTTTATATTTATCTTTATGCCATGATGTATTGTGCTTTTGATGCGGCTTGTGCTTACGTTGTTCGTTGGAAAACCATATTGATTGTGGTTTGCTGAACATCCGTCGTTTCGGTCCGAAAACACCAGTCTGTAAGATAACTATCCGTATGTTGCTGTTTGCTGACGACTGTGCATTGTTTGTTTACAGCGCGCATGACTAGTGCTCTGGCTTTGACAGCAGCCAAATTCGGGCTCAACATCAACACACGCAAAACTTTTTGTCTCTTTGAGCCTTCATCGCAGATGCACTTTCAATATTGCCTCGAATCAGCCTTGGTGCATAAGTATTGAGTACTACCTGCTTCTTCCACCTATGGATTGTGATGTCGACTGACAATCAGCTGCACAATGAACTTCTTAAACGCGTTTCTGAGGCAGCAGAGGCATTCGGGATGATAGAATACCGAGTGTGGATCAACCATCATCTTACTGCTGGCACGAAGCTGATGGTGTACAAATCTATGGTACTGTCCGTTCATCTATACGGCAGTGAAACGTGGGTGATGTACCGGCGGGATGTGAGATATCTCGTGCGGTTCCGTCAACCTTGTTTGTGACGGATTCTGCGCATCGGATAGGGTGACAGATATTTGGACAAGGAAGCGTTGCGTCGAAGTGGAATGTATGCAGTGAACAGCAAAATTTTCTGAGACAGCTGACGTGGCTCGGTCACGTGAGCCGCATGAATTCGAAGCGGATACCGAATTACCTATTATATAGCCAGCTGAGTATTGAGAAGGGGCATGTGTGGGAAACCGAAGTTACGTTAGCAGAAGATGAGCAAAGTAAGCCTCTCAAGTTATAATCTTGATTGCAGGTCATGGGATCGAAGGCGGTTGATCGGCGTGCATGAAGCAATTCGAACACGAAGGCAGTTGCCAAATGTGGGAGCAAGACCCCATACATGCAGAGAAGAAACTGCGAGTGCGGAAGCCGCAAACATCCATGGGTTGTACACCATCTACATCCAGCGCATGGTGCTGTAGCATATGCAGTCGCGATTGCTTGAGTCAGGCAAGCCTAGTGAGCCATGAGCAAGGCCACTCGGGACTACTACCGAAGTGACGACGTGTTCTGCAGAAAACTTAGGCAGAATCGGCGCGGCCTTTGTAGGTACGCTGAATTCGATTTACTAAACGCATACGTGCATGCTGGGTCCCTTTATTTCCGGTGGCAGGTTTACAATTTTTTCCTAATTCTTTTCTCTTTTTAAGTTTACCTCTACATGTAATATGTTCTAAAAATTTACGAACGTCGCTGAAGCTAATTGTAGTTAAGTTCGATAATCTTTTGCGTTTATGGCGTTTTCTTAAAAGTTATTTTCCGACCCCTTGAAATTATCGCACATTTGTTCGTAATCCATTTTTTATACGCCCATTTATTGGAGTTATGTCTTCGTACATGTTTGCATTACCAGATATATCTTATTTCATCTTGTCGTTTCTAGTGTTTCACTGTTGCTTTATATTTCCGGTGTGGCTGCTCTTGATGTGTATATTGACAAGGTGCCTACCTGTTTATTACCCTCTACCACATCCATACTGGCTCCAGGAGACAGTTGGTAGTTGCTGGAAGTGATCGGGTGCAGGGTCCTTGTGGCTGTGTTAGCATCAAAAATTGTTTCCATGCAATCAGTGAGGAGCGGACTACGGTCCAGCCACCGCCTTGCATGCGCTTGATTCCCCAAACAAAATGTGCTTGTTCAAAGCTGAATTTAGGGATCACACTCTGGTTAGTTTTCAACTCACAACCCCTATTGAGACCTCGGTTAACTTTGAGGCAAACCTTGGTAATTCAGATCTCGAGGACCGTAACCTGAATGGAAACCTTTGGGTTTTGGGAAGAGTAACACCTAAATATTTCCATAACCTTCTTATGTTTACTGTGAAAGAGTGTGGGCCGGGTCCGTTGATGATGTCTAGCTCCCATTCACATGCCTCCCGACCTTATTCCTTCGGGTTTACACTAGATATGAGGTGCGTGCCTGGAACTGTGGGGGTTGCAGGGCAAGCCACTCATGGTCCCTCTGTAGGCGCAGGCGTCCTTTGGCTGTTCACAGTGACAGTCAAATCCGAAGCCGGATACGCCAACCATGTCCACATATATTTCCCTTTAATTGTTCCCCATTTAATAATTCTTTAGATTTGCATGGTATACAGGGCCTAGTTTGAACCATTCCTACACAGCAGCAGCTACCGCTCTGTGAGCGACTGTAAATTTGGGGGTCATTGTGGTTGTCGATATTATTTACAACGGTGCTTTGACCACATACGTTTAAGGAATTAGAGCCAGCTTGTTTAGGCGCAATGATAGTGTAGTGCTTAAACCATTTCAGGTGACACGATATCCGAGGTCTTTAGAAGACATGCTAACCAGCGTATTTTCTTCGACTTCAACAAAATGGGGCAGGAAGAAATCCTGTTAGACACGATTGCACAAGAGTAAGCATTTTATATGTCGTATTACGTCATTTATGCCCGCCTGTCTTTTGTTTTGGTCGTCCCATTTAGTAGCGCTTATTTTGGGAGATAAACAGACAACATAAATCCAATTTTCGCAAAGAAGTTCATCCCATTTAATTATAAAAACCTGTGTTCAAATAACGGTTGCACTCAATTACTTATGTTTGGAAAAATATGCAATTTGAATACTTGAAAACTACTAATTCCATGGCAATCACAGATGATTATTAAGCTATTTGAGTTAGAATAAAAATAAAAGTTTTCTCTATTTTGCATAAAAAGCGAAGTAGTTGTTAAGTTATTGTTAACGTATCAATGTTTATTTTACTGTTTTAGTGGAAATTAGAGTAACACGCGTATTGAAAGATCGCGCCTGCTAATTCTTTTTATCTTTCATAATGTTTTAACTTAAGAAAGCAATTTATGGTGAAGTTTGCCTTGAAATGACATATTAAGAATACACAACCACAAAACTTTATAACTCTAACTAATGTTGCAAAATGTACGACCATATAAATGGGTTCTTGCATTGAATAATGGCGAAATCAGGAACATACAAAAAAGTAACATATTAATCGCCGATTTGTGGGTTGTTTTTTCTTAATTATCAGATAATTCACTAGTATAAATCTCCCCTGCGTAATTCCGGGAACGTCGATTTGAACGTGTTATGGATTAATTTTACCGTATATTACCGAATTTAAGCCGGTCTATAGATAAGTCGATAGTATAACTTTACAAAAACAAATTTATCCAAAATCGTTAGTCCCCGTATTAGCTGACCCTTAAAATGTCAGCAAAAGTGAAACAAAATTGTTTCTCCACAATGTTGATGTCACCACTTCAATAAGTTCAGCTGAAACCTACTCCACTATTGTTGGGTTGTGATGACTCTAATGTTATAATCGCGGTTAATGGGGCGGAAGGCAATAAGAAACTTTTACCGCACCAGACAGTTAATTGACCAGACGTCCAGTCAAATGAAACAGTTAAGACAACCGCCAATATGGTGTAAGATGAAAGGGGTCTTCATGCATATGAACCAGAGTAGAGTAGGGCGTGAGAGCGAAGTTCACGGTCAGAGGTGTGGGACGACTTAATTTTAAGGCACCGGAGCTTCTGGCATAACAAAATGTTTAAAGGCTGTTGGTTCGCTACTGCCATCCGTTGTTAACTCCAAATATGCAAAATACCGAGGATCTTTGGCACATAAGTAGCGTGCCCAATTATAGGCATTTATAATCCCTGTCTAGAATACTGTTTGTCATTAGCGGGTGGTGCTATGTGGAGAAAAGTGCAGCAGTTAGCAGGTTATTCCTGGGTGGATTTCGCATGCCACTTTATCTCGAATTTCGTATATCCGCTTTACAAGCCGACTCCACAATACAAAACGAAATTTTAGCCAACAAGCATGGGCTTATATTCGTTATCATCGGTACTTTCTTAGATTTTATTCGCAATTTTGAAGTTATTATGCAATTTTCCAAAAAGTTTGCTAAATTTGTCGTAAGAAAAACGTTCCGTAAAATTAAATTTCAGGATGCTGCACAGTTTAATGAATAGGATGCGCTGGCGAAACCCCAAATGCATAGCAATCAATTTTCAATCAGCTTTTACGAGCACTGCTAAGTAGAGAATATTACTACCAATGATCGGCTTATTTTGTCACCATCAGCGGTTTATCCGTCAATCTAAAGTTTTATGGTGTAACGTCTGGATTATTCCCGCAGTGAAAGAAAAACACTTGGAAATAATATTTGACCACTGACTAATATCACATTGAAGCATGTTCCGGTTAACGGGATTATAGTCCTGCTTCACTGTAACCGATTGCTTTAATTAGATGTCGATTCAACTGGTTTAACGTAAAACGTTCAGGAGCGAATACTGCTAAACAAATACAAAACGGATTACATATAAACTTCCTGGACACACAACTTCTTCATTTTTAATTATTAATCAAGATTCTGGTTCCTTTTGCTATTAAGCGAGCTAATTTATTGCACACAGGTTGTCATGTCGTAACGAGACTGTAACTTGAATGGAGGAGACCGTTTGCCTAACTTTGTGACCTATTGACCTATACCGGTTGGTGACCCCGAGAACCTTGAGAGCTACTCATGCCAGTAAGTACAATGGTTCGGTGTCTGACAAACACAATATATTGCTCCACTCGCGGCAATCGGACGTCTAAACCTCCAGCATGAGTTTGTACATGGGATAGTATCCATTTTTATTGTACAGAATTATCATGAACTCACCGCTGCACTACGGAGATGTTTTGGAGCCAACGGCTTTAAGTAATGACTAAACCATCCCCCTGTGTATGTCTAAGTGCCCAGTCAGAATATCAACCCACATACAACAACGACAATGCCATCAAAGTTCAAATAATCCTTGCAGCCGCCTTTATGCAGGTTGTAAAATATTGAACTATCCACTGTATACAGTTGGACTGATAGGCGAGAATATGATAATGTATGCGCCTCCCTTCTTTATTTTCCACCCGTTTATCTTACTCAACCTGGACCCACCTTATTAATATATATTTCATAATTTCCAGCCTAAATGATAGCAGCTATAATGCCACTGCATCTTCAATTCCTGCAGCTAGCTTCCAATACCACTCACAAAATCCAATCGACAACAGCCCAAATAAGTGAAAGCTATCTCGTTACGTTGTTGGCGCTGAAAATTCGCACTCAGCAAATAAGTCAACAGGTTGCCCTCGCACGCACCTTGGACACTTTGGGTATTAATTTGTGTTTTATGTCCGAAACTAGGTTCAGTGGTACTCAAGTAGTCGTTGAATTAACTGAGTTTGGCTTGTTCTCTTACTATTAGTTGCATCCGGACACACTGATTTGGCAACCAGTAGTCATGATGGGGTGCGAATTATACTTGGCTCATTGGATTCCCCTTAGTTGTCGTTTGTGTGCAGCCCCTTTAAAGACATCAACTGTGGTTGGTGTGCGAAGAAGTACTAGACGCTGTTTGTTGGTGCTTTCGGCTTATGCATTCACTGAATGATCTTCTGACGCTATCAATTGGATATAATATCAAGAGTTAACAACGCTATTTCAAAGCGTAGATAGTCCAGATATCGTTGTATTTTATTGCCAGATAAATGCAGATATTATCAAGCTGGGCTACGCACTAACTATTGACTTAATTCTGACCGCAAGGACAATCAAGATCAACTGTGGTAACTGCACTCGTAGTACCGAATGTGTCCTAGTAACAGGGTTTACAGACAGTGGGTGCAAATGTTTTACTTGCTTTCCAGCCGTTGCTGGGAAGCGATGGACCCAGATAGATCCAGTTGCCGTAATTTGCCAGTGGTTTGGTTCCACCCTGGATAGTCGCTCGTGCTGGAATACTTGCGTGGAATCAGATCAAAATATATTACTTTGTCACTGTCGCGAGAGTGGTTATTTAGCCCGCGGTCATGCAAGCAAACTCGGATGCTCTGGCTACAAAACTTTCGTTCGCTCGCTTTAATGAACTTGTGTTTCAGTGGAATAGGATTTTGGCAGAAACGCACGACGCAAGAGCCACTACTTGCAGCCCTCTCAATCGTCAACGCAGCAGTCGCTGGATACTTCTTGGAATCATTAAAGAATCAGCTGGATGACTCTGAGCACATTGTAAGCAGACGGACCGCCAGACATAAAACAAAACCGAGCTTGCGTGCTGAGAATGAACCCTAGCTGAACATCATAATTTCGAACATGGAGGAGGAAGGAGTAGTAGGTAGTATCGCAATATCTTCCAACTGATTGGCACCACTGCGCCCAGGAAACCATACGTCAACGAGACAGAGAAAACGCTGATGCTCTAATTCACAACAGATTGGGCCGTATGACTCATTGCGTGAATCACGTTTTGGAGTAGCACATTGGTTCCTCTCTGATTCTGGACCCCTTCCTATCAGATGGTACAAGCTGATCCATGACGGATTAGATTAGGACCTGAGGTCCGAGGGGCGATCAAAAGCCGTTATCATTTTCTAGCTGCTGGCCCGAAGTATTTACACCAGAACTACATAAGGATGGTGGTAATGCCCTCTGCAAATTATTACACTCACTGCTTCATAGGGTACGTTAATAATCGCCGGTACAACTGGATGAAGCAAATGACTAAATAAAGTAATACACCGGAAGCGCAGTTGCACCGAATATTGTATCCACAATAGTTTATGACTAATTCCGATGGCGTGCGCAGAACCGGAATCCTGGATTTTGGAAGCCCGATGTGGTTTAATCCCAGAACGTATGCAGCTGTATAGATCGTTTGCTAGTTCAGCGCCACACGTACTGTAGCTAGATAATATATGTGTTCCTCTACATGAATAGTGTGTTTGACTCAATTGAGTTATCCATTATGTTTGAAATACTTGCACATAATCTGGATCTTAAGAAATGTGTGAATATTTTACTTGTTGTGTACTCGAAAAATCAGGCTGCCCCAGGGTCTTCGAGGAGCCATTGGAGTTATTCCCGACAAAAAGGATTTTCTCAAGGGATGCCGAATTCACATATTTTCACTAACTTCATCCTGGCCACCATCTTATGATGTTCTCTGGCAGAATCCCAAGATGCATGCGTTAACGTGGTGGCTGGTGAAATGCTTGTTGATTTTGATTGTGCGCAGAATATTGCTTTGTTGTATAACGATGTTGTGGTGGCGTAGTCTACCCTGAATATCCACCCCACAGTGGCCCTTATATTTGGTCTGTTTTTCTCACCCTCAAATCCTAAGGGGCTTTGGCAGAACTACTAGTCGTTTGACGATCCCTTTATCCTTAACAGCGAGGAACTCAAGGTAGTTGATCAGTTCACATACCATGCCAGCTGCATTAACAACGTTTGGCATATATCGACTGGTGTCAGTTTATGTGTTGCAAAGTTAGAACTGACCTCTTGATTGTGCCACATCTGTGGCAACATAATGGATTCCCCGAGATTAGAAGCACCTGATTACAGGGCCCCTGTTAAGCCCATCCTAGTGACTGCGATCGATATTTGACTACTTTGATCGATGACCCTTCAAGTCTGATCAACTCTGCGTGCAAAGCATTTCCGGTGTCTAATGGGATCAACGTGTCCGCAAATAAGATGTGCGTAGGCGAGTGCTAGACTCTGATAACAAGTATGGGTTCTTAAGGTAACAGGTAGCACTGATAAAGTTATTTTGGTCTGGGGAGGTACTACATATGCCCGGTCACGGCTTACCGAGGAGCGTTCTGTTTTGTTTGCCGCATGTAGTGTTGTACAAGGCTGGAGTTGGACAAAGGTTGACTTGGTAATGACAAATGAATTCGCTGACCACAAAAATGTGTTCCGTTAGTTCGTGCCACCTTTAAGGCTATGGTTCACGAGACTCGTCATGCGCCTGTCTCGAGATATATAAAATGTGGCTGTCCGTCGGCACAAGTTTTGAGCCTGGTGTCCACCTAGCCTCCTAGCTTTTGAATTATGTTTCGTGGTGGGTTATTTGATGTACTAGCCAAATATGATGCGGGGCATTAAAAGCCGCAAGGTAATTATCTCGTTTATGCAATCTTACCTTCGCACGACTGATCGCCTTTTTGTGACCGTATGTTGTTGCCATTGCAAAACCGCCTTGAACATAACTCTTTGTCTAGGGAACTAAGATGTTGCGATTGGTCCCCATTTTGTCACTGTTATTAGTCTTCATTCCGGAGTTCCTAGGTGTTGTAGGGCAGCGATGCTTCAGTTCGAAGGGCCGATGTAATGCTGCAGTTGATTTTCGGGTTTTGGGGCACCGGCTGTCGTCTTGGTTTACATGGAATTTAGTCCCTGGCGACACGATCCCTGGAACTGTAACCGAAGTGGAGGTTTGGGGTGTGTGGATCTTT
Source organism: Dicrocoelium dendriticum (assembly GCA_944474145.2). NCBI lineage: Eukaryota > Metazoa > Platyhelminthes > Trematoda > Plagiorchiida > Dicrocoeliidae > Dicrocoelium > Dicrocoelium dendriticum. The sequence goes on from CALYDF020001873.1 coordinate 23,260, forward strand.
ATCCCTTCCCATTACGAGGCGCATCTCCTCGTTTGGACTCAGCAGGCTAGCACTACTTTTGGACACAAAAGCAGGACTAAACGCGTCGTGGAGCAGAGGGGCTGGGGAGAGAAACACTGAACCTACATACTACCTTCGTTGTTGCTGATGACGATGATGATGATGATGAAAATGAAAGCAGCCGTCTCATTATTTCCTCTAGGAAATGTGATTAGGAAGGTGTTGCAACAGACCGTCACCTGCTCCATCGGAGCTATATCGCATCCAGTATGCATCAACGAAGGAGCCATTTCTTAAGCGTCCATGATGTGCGCGCTTTATTGTAGTGGGATTTAAGTAGTACACGTGACACCACTGTTAGCTTTGCAATGGATATCCAGAACCTCACCAAGTCAAACTTTCAGTATAATAGCCAACCCCGTATCGCTTCAAGAGTCGCTCACTTCGCATTTCGCTATGGATACAGCATTAGTTTGCAGCAAAACTAGGAAAATGTTATTGGTAAGTTAGGGGATAGTAGGTATCCTATGAGCAGTACGAATTTACAGTTAAGAAAAAAGTGACAATTTGCTGTATGCATTTAGCACTCCGTATACGGTTTTGAAAGAAATCCTTTAATTTTTTGGGAGTTTGCTGTGATACAATAAATTTTTACCCCTGTGATATAATGGGGAATGTTTCTAGAGAATTATTGAATTAGCTGTACGCTGCAAGCGGGCTAACATGTAATTTGTCTCACTTTTGGATAAAATGGTGTTCTGCACATCCCTCATTATCACACGATTAATACATAGTAGCTTGTTTCTTCTTCTTGGGAGTGTGGTGCGTAAGGTAAAGGTCAGGAAAATGGAGGCGAAAAATCAGCAGTGGATTTATTCCCACTTAGGTGTGCTTCCGATCATTGGCGAATAGTACTCTAACATCGTCGTTTAAATTTAATGTCGAGGTTTAAGGTTTCGTATTGTATTAAATGCAACTGCGTGCGCGCTTTTCATGATTTCTAAATACCAGGTTTTCTTTACTGATTTCGGTTGTTTAGTTTACAATGTTACGTTGCAGTGTCTGTAAGTAGGTAAGGAAAACGGTTGCTTCTGAGGACAAAATGCTTTAAGTTTCCTCAGTTTATCTACCATTTTGTCCAGAAATATGTTGACCATTGTGATTGTCAGTATTGCTCCATGAGATCGCTGCCAGCACGTCAACGCAGAAGAGAATATTGGTGATGAATTCATTGCAAGATACAGTTAAACTGAGGTTTCAGAACGACATGGAACTCTTGAATTATCACGGACAAAATGCAAGCGCTTAACAACTTCCGTAGGTAAAATGTGAAACCAAAAGCAAATATATCAATATAAAGAAAAAATAACTCGTTGTGTTAAACTTCCGGTTGAGCACCCGTGTACACACAGTTGGTTATGTTGCCTACAGTTCAAGTAGAGTGAGATAAATCATGTAAAGTAAGTGATGCAATGTATCATCATGTCTAGTTTTGCATTCATTTAAGGTGGGATAAGAGTTAATTGTATTATAAATTAAGTTCTACTGCAAGAATAAGCGAACAGAGAAAACATACTGGCTGCAATTTAGCTGGCTGTACTTTGCAATCAACTTCAAATAATAGACTCTCAATAAATTGTTTCGGCTGTTTCAACAAAGGTTCGCGTGGGTGGTTATGAGCTCTGTGGATCAAGTGCACCTACATGAGATCACCTCGCAAAAGGAGGTACGGCATTCTCAAAATACTTAGAGACTTAAGTCTCAACAGATAAGTGATTTGGAGCAATCTCCAAATAATTTGTATTTCTATGAATTATTGGTTTGTAACTTAAGCGGCTTCATGCTGCTGGCGAGGGTGCCATACCTGGATGGCTTATTCTCTATGTGGTCTATCCTGAGTGATTGGTATTTTCCTAAAGAAGGTTAGGCCACACTCCCTTCGCAGTTGGCCCACATCTTCGCTGGCGTTTGCACTGCTTTCTCCATCTGTATTGAACATCCCGAGATTGTCCTGTAGTAGAGGATTTGTATTCGATATTCGTAGTCGGCCTGGTGGCGTATGCATGTTCCGAGCAAATCAATCGCAATTCCTGTTATGATCACCATGCAAAACTAGCTGAATGCCTTCTGGTTTGAATAATCTCCAAGTTTGGAGATCATTAGTAATACGTAGAACGTTTGATCTCAACACACCAATGACCTTATCTATAGACACTATGAATAGTCGTGATCCCAATACCGAGCCTTTGACGGCGGCCACACGCAAAGTTTGTGAATTGAGAGGAGGATGCATAGTAATTTCACTGTCTACTAATGAAGTGCTACGTTGTATGCGGAGGCGTAGGGATACTAAATTATAAAAAGTTGATTTTGTTCGAATTGTACTGCTTCCAGTATAGTAATGCATTTGGTGGTGGTGGACTTGTTACGATTATTGGTGGATTGAGATTACTCCATTAGGTGCGTGAAACTGTGAGATTTGCCGAGATTCTACTGTCTAAATCAGCGTTGTATCCATAAGAGTTTTGCCAGCTTAGAATCACGATATTGGATTCAAAATGTGGGGTACTGTGGTTAGATTGTGGTTCAGATTTCTGCTTATAACCCTTATTATTATTATTAATTACTGTCGGTATAGGAGAAAAGAGTAACTCGCTGAAGGCCGCATGACTTTGGTAGATGGGCGGTGATCCTATTGTCGATATTGTTGCAAATGACTAGAAGCTGACTGCCCGGCACCCTTGTATTGTGGAATTTAATTGGCTATCATTCAAGACGCAGATTCACATGGTTTCTTTGGCAATGGCCTACCAAATATTTATTTTCAAGCGATGCTTTATTGAGGAAGCAATGAGAAACTCAGATTACTGCGATTACAAAGTCCATCTTGACAAGATGCCGTGTAGATTCAGTAAGTTTTATATACCTCTTTCAAATGGAACCAATTAAATATATTTCTTCCTTAGTCGCAGTTGTTTATCTTGTGAATTGCTTGGAGCCCCTTTTCCTAGTTAAAGATTCAGCACCGGCTGATACTGTTTGTCAATGTTCGCGAGGTACAATTTTGCATGATCGTATTGTAAATTGTATTAATTATACTGCTTGCTAGTCGCTTTCTGCGGAGGAATGACCTGGATCATTAACAGGGCATCTCCATCTGTCTTAGTGCCACTGACGGCTCAAAAGCCAAAACAGCTTAGAATGGAGACAACGAAATAAAATTTACAGATGAATAGTTGGGGGAGTTGCAGGGTATAGGTGGAAATTCGTCACATCTAGACTCATTCAAACAGTCAACACACGCCCGGAAAAGCACTGTTCGCGCGTTTCATTCATTCGGAAATCGTCAGCAGTCCTCATTACATTGGATCCTTGTAGGGCTGGAACCCACAATTCCAGCGTTGCCAGTCCATTTTCTTATATTTTAATAAACAAAATCAAGTTGCTGATTTTCGTATGCGCACAAAACGAATCTCTGAGATAGAGGCAGTACCTCAGTGGAGGGTTCTAAACGGAACTATTTTGCATGTTGCCGCTAAGCTGTCAAAGGCGATTTGGTGGACAGCGACTGTTAGCAGGGTTCGCATGAACTATTAATAAATAGCGTTGGGACAAATGTGAATGGCAAACATGTGTACTTGTGCCGCTGCTCATACACGGACGATCGGTACGTTTTCAGCTATATTCACGAGCCCGGGTTGAAACAATGCTTCTGAATTACTGTATTGAAACGTAATAACATGCTTAGCATGAAGCTTCTCAGAAATACTGGAGGCTTGCTCCGTTTGGGCATAATACCCAGCGTTGAGGAACAACAGATTGGGTTAGTTATGTTGCACCTATTACTAAAACATAGCGGGGCCTAAGCGTATGCATCCATCCTGAAACATCTCGCTGGCTTTTGGATGGCAATGTTGCACATATAGGCACTGGCCGATGTGTAGTCGGTGTTGCCAAAAGCCATGTTAATTACGAAATTTGACCCATTTTTCGCTTTCCGGTACGTTTAATTGACGAAGAGTCCAGCTGCATGACCACATTTAGAACCAATTTTGGACTTTGTCGAAGATTGCGCCTAGTACTGGGCTTAGAAGGCCTAATTAGATCCTCCAGAAAAGGATGATGTATGAGGTTATTGTTTCGGAGCTTTACATTTCTAGCCCTGGAATCACAAATGCCAGACAACTGCTACTATTAGCGTTAACGCTTACTTATTTTGTTTTCTGTCCGTTCGTCAATTACCATGTTTTAGCTTGAAATCTAGTACAATCCGAGAAAGGACACAACAGAACAACAATAAAATACGGACAACAACTGACAAGGCTTGACAGGATCCGTTTGTGTGTGTTCCCTAAGAACAATGTACGTTAAACAATAGTAGAACACATATCATTTGACACAATATATTACCTTGGTTAAAGTACCTATATATCCGTGTACCACAATTTCGCAGGATGCGTGAGTACAATGTTGTTCTGCGTTTTCTCATTACTCACAGAACAGAAATCAAGTAATGCATTTTGTGTAATTAATCGTTGGGCCGCTTATTTTACAAAGGTAACGGGGCGCAGATATGACAAATGTCGAAATAGCATACAATGGTTGAGAAATTTGAAAACAAAAGTAATTCCGGCGGTATTCTAGGCCGCTGTATTTGTTGGTCAGTTCCAGCTCTGAATTCCACAACTTTGTGTTACGGCTAAGATTCAGGAAGTTGCGGCAATCGTGACGGGGATTATCAAAATCCGGTGCGCCAGAATGAAGTCCTCCGTAGACGGAGATGAATTCTGCTCTGAACTGCTTAGGCTTTCAGTCACAAATGCTATGAAAGGGGTAACAATGCCCTCAGATATTTGGTTGCTCTTTACTCTGAGGTTGCCAATGCAACTTAGATCGAGTTTTAACCAGGGTTGCTAGCCCTGAATCGCGTACTGTACATGAGGACTCACCTATTGGATAGTTGAGAAAAGAAGGAGGGATCTTATGGGCCAAATGCCCTAAGCAAGTGCGAAAAATGGTGTTTAGCGATTTTGGATACCCTCAAGGACTGAGCTGGACAGCAGATGTCGTAATGAATCACAACCACAATGTTACTTCGTGTGAAGTGGTCTCCAGCATGTGGCCTCCAAGCTTATATGCATTGGTGGGCTTGTTTCTTAGATTTGCAGTTTCGCATTTGCCGGTGTTGAATGAAATAGATTTCCCGTTGAACATATAGATTCACGGTATACGTCCAGTTGCAGCAAAAAGCGACCTTCCAGACAGCGGATTGCGATGCATATTTTAATGTCATCGGCAGAAATAAGTAAATTCGAAACGATGACATGCAGAAGTTTGTTAAGGTAGGACAAAGTTAAGTCCAGGCCCTATGTTGACACTTGTGAACAGGATAAGTCAACAGGATAAGTAAATTGCCGAGAACCCGAACCTGACTCCTCCGCTGTAGAAGAGAATTCCCAATCCATCCAAGGACAGGGTTCCAAATTCCATCTTTTGCGGCTTTTGGAGGATGGGGCGGCGCTTACTGCGGTCGTTCGCTTTAAAAAGGTCTAGGTAGATGATATTGGTGGAGGTCCCGCAATCGGCTAATTCTTTCTATCACACAATAATTCGATTGTTGGTACACGATATTTTGCTTACCGAATGTTGTTGTTCCGGTGACATGATGTTGGTCCTTTTGCGGAAGCTAATGAGCACCTCAACTTTGACCGACTTCATCAAGTTTGCGAGTGCTGGGAGGCGAATCACTGGGAAATATTTGGTGGAATTCGAACGATTAAAACCCATTAAAAGCACGGTAGTTAAATGCTATTCCACAAGCTTGGAACCTGCTGCTTATCCAGGCTTTCTCGGAAATCTAAGTTAATGATTAAACAATGAGATGGGGTATATAGTTAACAGTAGACAATTAAGCGCATGCAATGAGAGAGGCTTCCTTAAAACGGTCTCTGAACTGAAAGTAGCCTGTATGTATACTGACGTCAGGGGGAATGGAAAAGTTATGTGATACATCCTGGTCGCGCGTCGAAATATCGGTGGATAGAGGATTTGTAGAACGTTGGTCAAATCCTTGACGGTTTGAGCACCCTAATTTACTGGGGTGAGTAGGGGAACACCAAGCTTCTTTCTCCGGAGTTTGTTCACATGTTTGAACGGAAGCTTACTATTTAGCGCAAAAACTTTCCGGTAGTCAATGCTGGTGTGCCAAAGTTTTCACGGAAAATTGTTTGCGCCTCACATCATATTTGTCCGAGTTTTCAAGACTATGGGTAGCATTGTACACATGCCAAGCTGCGTATCTTACCGCCATGAATTTTCTGGTTATTCTCTGAATGGGCGTTTATGTTCTTTCAGTCCTAAGAAGCATACTTTCCAATGCGGATTTAAGATCATTGATCTTGCCAGCAAACGCCGTCCATGAGTTTTAATGGAACAGTTGTCTGAGAACCCAAAGATTGAATTGATAAGTTCCTTCAATATACCCAATTATATTAATATAATAAACTAGTCAAGATTTTTCTATTAAGATTCCGCATAACATAGACGTAAAGTATTGTTATGTGAGCACCGAGCCCAAAATGGCTTTCCCTTGTGGCATCCTTGAACATGAGCTTTTCGTTTTATGAGCATTAAATCATGCACGTATGTTTTTGTTCCCGTTATACTTAAAGTGAGAGAACCGACATAGCTTTTGCTCTCGACCTATTAATCGAAATGATGCGGATGGCACATTACGTTTTCCAAAGGTGATCTGTCCATAGCGATTCCGGTTAGGTTAAATTATGAAGCGTAATTAAGTGCAGAATCTCTGTGAAGTAAAAACTCCTATAAAAGCCCTATTTTTTATGTTATCGTCGCGCTGCACCAAAGCGAAACTGTAAAATGGATCGACAAATGACAACCTGTCAACACGTCTTGCGCAAATGGATCACGTTCTGCGTTTACATAATAGAACTGCCCATCAGAAAGAATTTGTGTTTGCCTCGGTACATTGAATAATGGGACACTCATTGACGTTATCCGTTATCTCGTCATTGTTAGACGGTTTCCGGTATAATGAAAATTGCAAAATGATATACTGTAGCTTTCTGCTGTATGGACTAACAATGATGAAATGAAGTTCACACGGTATAGGGAGAAATATTCTTCCGTTTAACTCAGTGTATTTTTGACAGTCTCATAATAAATAACATCTCCATCGATGTCATCAGCACACTCTAGATGGTGTAGTTTAGCCGGCTATACTTTTTCTAATGCACTGGGTGAGTGGTTGCTTACGGCATTGTTTATCATCTGCAACAATCAATAGTTTTGATGACTGGAAACCGTGCCACACGCCGAATTTGAGCAAACATTTGTCTTATACGGACGTACTACTCTTTCCTTGGGTCTAAATTACATGAATAATGTTGATGTACATGTTGGCCGTTCCTTTTCGCAGCTGGCAACTACGAAGAACTACGCAGACCAATTATTCGAGTTGAGCTGATATGTCTAAAAAGATAGTACTAACTAAAAACTGAAATTTTGACGGTGCGCAAATATTTGAGGGCTTGTAGATAGCTAAACCATACAGCCCTAATTTAATCGAAATCCGGTGCAACCTTTAACGTACATTAATACATGCCGTACACACATAAATAGCAGCATTTCCAGTAATTTGTACGTGTAGTTAGGATATATTTTAACCTCATATCAAAGCACAAGTGCACATTGAACTTGAGAACAGAAAGTAAATTTTAAATTTAACAGTCTTGGAAGGGTAGTATAATTACTTTGCGTCGAGTACTTAACAATACGGGTAGAGCAATAAAGACTCGCCATTCGACGGCTTGCGAGAAAATAAGCCATTACATTTCGCCTGTATGCAAGTGTTAGACTCTGCACTGGCTAGGGAATTGTGTGACGCATTGGAGAGGTTGTTTGTAGTCATGGTTGGTAAGTTACTGCATGCATGAAATAGCAAATAACAACGATAATAGAGGTGAAATGTTGATCAAAGATGAAAACTATTGAGCCGGGTAATGGAACCAGCTGTTAATTCGCAGTGTTGATTGGCATAAAATCAAAACAATCTCTTTCCAAAATTGTGTGGTTGTGGTTCCTTATCGAGAATAAGAGATGCTCCTTCGCATATGGTTAGCGTTACTAGACGTTCGCAAAATGTTGCTAGAGTTTAAGGAAAAGATTTTAGTTTGTACAACAAGAATATAACTCACAAATCTATTATACCATATTCTGCACTTTACATGGCTCTCAAAAAACCGCATTCTTATTTTACGTTTCTTTCTACTGACTAGAATATACGGATCATGCAGGTTTGTCAAACATGTAAATCATTTTTGCAGATAAAAGCAAATTCAAAATCCAACAAAATTAATAATTTTCATGTCCAGAAACCTCGTATTGAACCAGCTTATTCAAACGTCTGTTGCAAAGTTGACGCGAAATTATATAATGCTAGTAATTGCATTTGTGGAACAAATAAATATTATAATGCAGAGTTCAAATAAAGTGATTTTTTGCAGAGATAAACACTAATAGGCGATTTACGTAATAAGAGAATTTACGGAGTATTTCTTGAAGGATCATCGGGGTTAGACTCAGCAGGTAAACAAAATACATCAAGGAAAGCGCTAAATGTCCGTTTCGTCCTATTTTGTCCATTTGATTTGTCTGTAAAGCAGCGTACCTATGGTCAGTGCATCCGGCATTCTCCGGACTTCCCTTTTTAAATCAGGCGCAATAAAATAGCCCGAGCCATGCAATCCATGGCCGACATACGCCACAAAATCCATCCAGTCTCTGCCAAAATGTTTTAACTGAAATCCCTTACACGTCATAATCTCGAATGCTGCAACATGCTCAATGACAGCTTGCAGAATTTTGACCGGAAAGCTTTGAACTATTCACAGAGTTGATTTACTAAAGATTTATTCAGTAGAACAGCAACGCGAAAAATGCATGTTGCTTCAAATCGAAAGTTTGTGTCAGCGACGTCTAAAGCTAATCTTGATAATCTTTCACAAACTTTTGAACCAGGAAAGCTACTCCTGTCTACTTAATTTATAGATGACATTTAGAGCCATCAAAGAGTCTTAAACAAATATTTACTTGACAGACACCAAGGGCAAGAACAAACATAAGCTTCAATGTATTCCTCTTGTATAACAGCTTAACAACCGTAAGCAACGCAATTAAAAATCCTACAGGATTACACACCAAACACGACAGATATATAATTTTAGAAGTGATATGATCAATACTCTGATCCGATAACTCACCAGGTGAAATATTCTAAGATGGAACAAAATATTTTGGAATAGCGAAATATTTTCACGCATATTATTCCTGCAAGTGCACGATTACTTTTGTGTAGAATGATCCGTTTATTTGTTAAGTATAATTTCTCATCTTTCGTAGAAATACAGGCATCTAAATATAAATATATATATAAAGTTGGGATAAGAGAATAATGTATAAGTAATGCACAGATGGAAACTTAGTTTTTCATAATTTTGCCGGACTGGTTTCCATGCGTGCACAATGTTTGCAAGAAAAGAAACCTTTTCATATATGTAAAAGTGAATTGACTGCCGTTGGTCCTAAATAGCAATGGTGGTTTTTCCCAAAGATATGCTATCTCACCAGAATTAAATTTGAGGGAACGTTTCGCTTCGTCGTCTGTGGGGATGGGATAGGTTGAAACATTTTGCAAAGTGGCAAACCATTTGGTTGAGACGGCTCACAAATATGGCGTACTGTAGAGAAGAATGAGTTCACGTTTTAGCCATAAATGACAGACTGCATCAAGCTGGGGGAAATAGCGTCGTTGCATAGGTAACTGTTGTTGTGTACCTAATAACGTTTTGGTAAAATATGTTTGGGTTTCTTCGAAATTTGCTTTAGTTTTGTTTGCGTTTTTGGCTAAGTATAATGGTCTGTACATTATCCTGGAACCAACTATGTGTTCGGATGATCCAGATCGTGTTTGGGACATTGAAATTGGCTTAGTAAAGCAGTTTTTTCTTTCGACGTTAATACTTCATTTAAGATGGTTTCTAAAGGATCAAAGCTGCTAGGGTAACGCATTTCCAGGTCTTGAATATAATACGAAGTTGGTATGGTGACACCAGTAAATGGGATAAATCATTCTAATATACTGCACCTGCGGCAGTATATCTGAGATGTATCTGTTAATAACTTCACTGGTTGTACACCTTCGCGCTTATTGTTAGCTCCCGTCCACAAATTCACGCTAGAAGTTAACCAGATCCAAACATCGTTGTTTATGAAACCCACACAACATATATACAATAATGTGTGCACATTCCGTCACCATTTCAATTATTATTCTTGTATTATTGATGTTTACAATGTACACGCATGAACACGGACTTTCGTCATCCCATTATCGATTCTGTTCCTCACCAGTAATTTTCCTATTTTGCAACTTCTACGGTTTTTAGCCATCAGTCTTGCAAGCAGAGCAACATGTCTGTTGCGAAACATAATTGACCTCAAAATCTTGAACTTGCCTGATAGGTTGTGCATCAATGAATTCAGGAATAAGCTTTTTATTTATTTATAGTTGGACATTTTCCTATTAATCAACCATTGAAATGTTGTCCACAAATGAAATATGCGCCTGTGTCTATCGTAAAAGATATATCGTTTATGTGACTATAAAAACTAATGAACCGAGTTCGCTCCCTTAAGGGGCAGAATCACGTACACTACTGGGAGCAAACGTGTGTAAGCATATATGTACACTTTGAGGTCGGTATTACGTTTTAGGTTGAAAAGAGTAACTAAAGGACTGCTGATATAATATGGCTGAACAAGGGTAAACAGTACTTTATGCACGACGTAGTTCAACGCCTTTTGCACATTCAGAAGGATGTCGATGATTGGCATGCTATCATCAATGGTTGTAATTGCAAAATAAAGGATTTGTTATTGGCCTGTGACACAGATAACCTATGTTGCATCTGTGTTCTGAGCTGCTGAGTCTGCTGTGGGAATATGATATCTCAGCTTAAAATTTGACCTCCCATCTCGTCGACGACCTTTGTGTTTTGGCATTAGAAAGGACATTTATCTGAGATAGGAAGGAACTGGTACTCAGTGACAGTAAAAATGTTTAGTAACCACAAATATATGCCTTTTTCTCAAACCTAATACTTGTAGGGGAAATGTCATCTGGGCCCTGGTTGACGGTTTTGTTGGTGCGATGGCATCCAACAACCACCTCAATGTCACACGGATATTATTGAATAGTGCGTTTGTTCTTATTGTGAGTGCCGTGTGAATAAGGTGAACGTCCTCGAAATGGAGGAGATAAAGCTAGGGTTGATTGACTAAAATATAAAGAGTTAGCATTTTGACGATCCCTATTCTAACTTCAGCGTTTTATTTCCTGACGATGTTTATGGGATTTTTCCTTTAGTAGCTGCATCTGTGTGCATTATTTTCAGAACTTCCAAGTGCCCGATTTTTCAATGCTTCCGGTTGTTTCGGTTACACCTGTACGCTGCCACATGTTTCTTTGAATATGCGGGGAATTTGTTGTATCCATGAAATGGGAAAGTTTTATTGACCATTACGTTTATAATACTGCTTGTAATTTACAGGGGACAATATATCCAAAATATATATCATCCTTGCTGATAAAATCCATTAGCACCAACTGTGGAGTTATGAGTTGGGAATATCGTGTTCCATATCATGTTATTGACAGTACATTGCCTGCTTTAAAGACAAATGGAGAAAATTTGCGTAGGGGATCAACTACGTACTTGGTGTCATAAGTGATTCAGTAGTCATTTTGCAAATTATCTTACTGTGATTACAACATAATGAAGGATTGGAAATAATCCCAATATTGATTACAAGGCGTATGAAAACAGTACTTCTGGTGAGCTCCATAACACGTGATTATTGTCATTTATGAGCATACATGAGATTAATGCTCATAGCGCCGTGGTGGCTTTGTGTAACTTTCTTATGACCAACAATAGCAGCTTGGTTGATGTTGGTGTGGAGCACATCATTACTGTTGTTTGGGAGGCTCTGAAGAGATCTGTGAGGAATACAATGCAAGCGTTTTCCTATTCTGGATGACGGATCTAATTTTTTTCAAAGTAGGCACTACTGAGACATGAATTATTAATAGCTTTAATGGTTTCACCATGGAGAAGGTGCGGGCCTAGTTTCTACCATTCTGTACCAGCCGCCTCCAAAGAGATATATTTTCGTGTTTTTTCGTCAATTGTTTGTTACAATTAATCAGCTATTTCGTATGAATTTTATTGTACTCCAATAGGTATGGTAGTTTAGCAGCTTTGAGCATGAGCTCATTGTGATGGCAGTATGGGTTGGATAGCAATATGGAGGCACAATAACACGAATAAAAGGAAGAGATGATGGTAGTAACAGATCAGAGTGAGCAATTGCACCAACCGGGTGAACCAGACAGCCAACGGGAGGCGGACGTGATGGATTTTTCTTTACTGGACTCGGATTGGCAGACATTCGTGTGAGCGATCCACCGTTTGTTAAACTGAAGCAAAGTAGGAATGTCATCAACTCAGAAGGGCCGTTAGTTATGGACCTGAACCAGCAAGTCATATGTAGCAATTTGGATTACTAAATATGCTGTAATTTTCGTTTAGCTCTCTTTGCAGTATAAATGCTTGTCCATGAAGGATTGCGTTCTGCAATAGTCATTAACCTTTTGCAATCTGCAGCAATAATTGATTTCATTTACAAAGCATGTTGGCAATACAGTGTTTAATAACCTGTCGGTGTTTACTTGATTAGGTTGTTGATTTTAACTAGTTTGTGATACACTTATACGCTATAGCGTATCCGTTGTGGTGAATAATAATAAGGAAACAACCGTGCATTATCGTCAGTGCCAAAAATTCGAATCATCAAAACATTTCCCCAATGAATTGACTGTGTCACCGCCACTACTATATGCAGGAATAATGCTTTTAAGCAAAGCAACGTAACCCTAATTAATTCAAAGATATTTTGTTGCTGGGCCAATTGTTTACATCTCTTAATCAACAACATTATTCGGACTTACCTTATCGCTGCGCGGCGAGTTCACTAGGCTTCGCTGTACTTCTACGTGTCAGGGATCCGACATACACCCCCTATAGGTAGTAGATAACGAAAATGAAATCGCGAAAACATCTCACACATCTTAAGACAGCCGCATGAAGTTTGGAAAAATGCACAATTGCGTAATCCAACATAAAACTTCAAAATCACAACACTGTGACACTACACTAAATGCAGTACACCAGATAATAAAAAACAAAAATTTTGAAGATTCAGTGCACATTATGTCCAGCTTTTGAACCCTTGCAATCCAGAGAAGCGGCATCGGTCGTACAGCTTGATACTGGATCATAGGGTATTCAATCCGTATTCTAAACAGATAAGGCACTTGTTTATCTGCAGGAAACAAAGAAAGAGTATTTTAGATTACAAGTAACCCGTGAAGATATACCGCATTACGTAGGCACCACATGGCGAAATTGACGGTTTGGGCTGGATTAAGAAGCCAGCAAAACTTAGGCATTTGCTACTATTCAAGGAGTGTGACCAGCAGGTTGTTGCGTTAAAGTTCTAGAGACTTTTTTACCCACGGTCGTCGCACATTCCTGCATTCACGGCTGGAGGTGGAAGGTGTGTACCTTATCATTTGGTGGCAGCAGTATTGTGCAATTGTATATTCTGCTAAAGCGGGGCGTGCTTACCTCACTGACAATTTTGATCACCGTTGGATCGGATGCGATAGACCAAAGTAGTGAGCTACTTTCTCACCAGATTTGAACCATGTGGATATTTTTATGGGGGATATCTGAAGCCAAGAGTGTGCAAAACAAAGTCTGGCACATTTGTCCCACTAAAAACATTTTGTGAAAGAATTTCGCGCGGTCATGTAGTGTACGTTGGAGTAAGTGCTCGCTAAATGCATCCAGCGGTTTCTTTACTGCAAGCAGAACGCCAGTGGATATTTTAAGCGTATAATTTACTAAAAACAGATACGCTTAAAAACACATTTCCGTAAATACACTTATCCTCTTTCATAAATGTGATAGCGACCAAATTGGCCCACTAATATATTGTGCCAATTGTGCATCCGTCAGATAGAATTCTTAACGTCTAGGCTGTTGTTCAGCACATCACAGCGTAATCATTGCAACCATTGATGACTACCGATATCAGAATCACTGGGTCGCTATGAGCTGCGGATCGTCTCGTCTTAATGAAAAGTCGACTATGATGCTGACTCCGTTTCAGGATACTGCTCTGAGGTTGGCGTTTTAGCTAATTTTCAGTAGGTGGTGGCGGACGTGAGTGTGGTAATTTAGTATCTGGTAGAAGAATAGGAGGCATTCACTTAGCTTCCTGTAGCGTTCACTGAAAACTCCGCATGTCTTCAGACCCTGCTGATACGGAAGATTGCGCAATCTTTTGGCAAAATTTGTTGCTGCACCTTAGGTAGTTTTAAGCGCTGCAAGGTCACGTTTTATTCAAGAGTGCAAAGTCCGGATCCCTAATTCGACGTGCGGACGCACATAGGCATTGGGAATCAGAGATAATACAAATAAAATCAAAATCCCGAATGATAACTGCCACCAATCAACATGATGGTTACCATGTTTTGTAGCAGATTCGTACTGTTTGAAATATCCGAGTTCACGTTCAAGAGGGCTTTCTGCAGGTCATGCGCCCCATGTTTGTAATGCTAGACAAATCCGTGGCGGAAATGGAAGACGTGTCACTTGTCCACATTGAATAGCAATGCAGTACAAACTGACCAGCGCCAAAAACAATCTAGATCGCGCTGGAGGATCGTAATGTCGTCCATTCCCTTGCCCGCCCGTCAAATTTAAACGTCCTTCGCGAAAAGTAAAACTTTCGTGTTGATTTCTCTCGAAATATCGTCGCACTCTACTCAAATAGGATCGGGCAGAGATGTTCGGACTCTAACCTCTAAATATTGTTCGCAGAAAAAGCCATTTTAATACCGGATCGCCGGCACTGTAGAGTTGCACTTTGTGCAGCAAGAATAGATAATTCTAACGATCGAAGGCTTTCGGAAATTCCATGTAAATAACATCGATTCTTGTCCGCTTGTCGCTTGTATCAGGCAAAATATCACGTGTTATCAACAGATTTGTTATGCAGGATCGAAGTTTACGAAATCCGTGTTGCTCCGGCGCTAAGATGCCAGAGTATTCCAAAGATCTCAACTATATTTCAGCGGTGACGGCTTCCATTAATTTGACGAGCACAGGGTGAACTGCTACCTGACGTTAATCGATAGGATCACACGGACTTCCTCTTTAGTGAATCGGGTTATAGAATCTTGTTTACAGTTTGACAGAACTGTGTTGTTCTCCAAGCAACTCTGATTTTGCTAAACTCACCACCAAGGCGCTTGTCTGTCAAATGGATCACATGCTGTGGACACATGGCGTGCACGGAACAACAGGCAACATAAGTGTGGCACACTGAAGCGCGTGTGTCACAGATTACTTTGGTCCCACTGCTAAATCGCTCCCAGTTTCGGATTTGCCTGTTATTGTGGACTGCCAGAAGAGGCTCGCGCTTACAGAGGGACCAAGGGTGGCTTGCGCTGCACTACCCACAGCTGCAACCACACACCCCATATTCAGTGTAAGCCCGAAGGATTAAGACCGGAAGACATGTGGATGGGAGCCACGTTTCATCTGCGGAGCCGGCCCACACTCCATCACATGCAAACAAAAGCAAGCTGTATTTGGGAAATGGAGCGCACACAAGGCGGTGGCTGGACCGTAGTCCGCTCCGCACTGATAAATGGAACAATTATTGGAGTCTAGCACATCCACAAGAACCGTGCACCCTGTGCCCTCCAGCAATGACCATCTGTCTCCTAGAGCCAGTATGGACGAGGCAGAGGGTAATAGACAGGTAGGCACCTTGTCAGCATGCACATCAAGCGCAGCCATACCGGGGACAACAAGCAACAGCCGATCACTTAAAACAACGATACCAAATAAAATAAAGCGAATAATGCACACAGATACGGTGATTTATCTCTTCACTTAATGAACGAATTAAAATTACTTGGTTGCAAAATATCCGCGAAATGTTCAATACACCAGAAAATATATCTTAGGAAAGTGCTGCAAATGCGAAAATGTTATCCAGTTAAATACAATTAGCTTAAGCAATCTGTGAAGGTTTATAAATATTCAGGTAAAACTTAACATCAGATAAAAAAGCATTAACACAAAATAGCAAACCCACCACCTGAAAGAAAGAGACCAAGCAATCAAGCACGCCTTTAGTAAATCGAATGCAACGTACCTACAAACGCTGCCTAAGATCTCTGCAGAACACCTTGTCGCTCCGCTGTTGGCCCCGAGTGGCCTTGTTTAAGACTCAGTTTGTCTACCAGACTCAGGCACGAGCGACCGTATGTGCTACAGCACTATGCACTCGAAGTCGATGAAGTACAGCCTAACGGCGCCTGCCGCCTCTGTATTAGCCGTTTGTTCACGGTATGCATGCGGGCTTGCTCCTGCACCTCGGTAAATGCCTTCTTGATCAGACAGCCCCATGCGCATTGATAAACCGCCTTCGATTCCTAGGATCTGCAATGAAGCTTATAAGGTAAGAGGGTTACTTTTATCATCTTCTGGGAACCCAAATTCCGTTTCCGAACATGTTGCTTCCCAATACTCAGCTGACTATATAACAGTTGCTTCGGTATCCGCGTCTTATTCATACGGCTCACATGACCGAGCTACTGCAGGTGTCTCATTAAAAGTATGCAGTCCACTGCACAGATCCTACTTCGGCACAACACTTCCGTGTTCGCAATATTGTTGCACAATATGACGCGCATAATCCGTCGCAAACACCGTTGATGGAACCGCTCGAGATATCGCACATCCTGCCATTACACCGTGCATGTTTTGCTGCTGTATAGAAGAAAGAAATGCACCATGAACTTGTGCACCATTAGCTTGGTGCTAACTGTAAGCTGATGGTTGATCCACACTCGGTACTCTAGCTTCCCGAATGCCGCCTCTGCCTTCGTGACGAGGATACGACGCTCACTTCGTAGCTGATGGTCAGTCAAACTCTCACTCCCAAGGTGGCAGAAGCGGAAGATGACTTCTAGTAATTCCGTACCAAAGCTGATTTGCGGCAATATTGAAAAGTGCACCTGCAGTGAAGGCTCAAATAGACAGACAGTTTTGCTTATGTTGATGATGAGCCCGAATTTGAACGCTATCAAGGCCAGAGCACTAGCCATGTGTTGCAGATCATCCGTGCTGTAAGCAAACAATGCACATTGGTCTGGAAAAAGCAATATACGTATCGTTGTCTCACAGACTGTTGTATTCCTACCGAAATGACGGATGTTTTGCAAGCCACCATAAATACGCGGCTCCAGCGAACAAAGTAAGCACAAGCCACATCCAAATCAAAAGTCATCATTGCATGAAGATATATATTAAACAGAGCAAGGGCTAAATCACAGCCTTGCTTCACACCAGAGACTACATCAAAGTCATCCGATATCTGTCCACTCAGCTAAGCCCACGCCCGCATACCACTATGCAGATATTCAATTAAACTTACAAAATTAAGCGGGCAACCAAAGTTAACCAACATCAGCCACAATGCCTTAGTAAATTTAGTAAAAGCGTGTGCAAAGAGTGGTGCCATTCTCCGCACTTCTCTTGCAACTGACGAGCCACAACCACCATCTCCATAGTGCTACGACCCGAAAGGAATCCACACTGCTCTCACAACGCATTCGGTTCCACAGCCTGACTGACTAGGTGGTTGAGCTGTGTTCCTCAAATTCACCATACCTAAGCAAATAAACAAGATGGCGCCACGATAATTCGTCCAGCATGGCCTGCTCCCTCTGCCCTTGTACAATGGTAGCACGAAGGATTTCTTCAAATTAGGAGTCTTCTCCTCCTCAGTCCTCACGCGTTTCACCAGTTGATGCAGCACCGTTAGTAAATACGGTCCGAGGTGTTTCAATACTTCAGGCTGGGTCACATCGGCACCAGCACACTTGCAGTTCCTCCGCTGAGCAAGCGCTATCTGGGTCGCGTTCAATGTCAACTTGTCCGTCAGACTCACCTTCGCGTCTTGCGTCTTCAGATATTTCAAAGTAGGCAAGGCGATATTTGAACGGTTGTTCAAGAAATCGTCAGTGTTTTTGCTATCGCTGCATTGTGACAGCAGATGGTGCCTGATCTGCCATCGATCAGCGTCCGCAGCTGCTCCAATCTCGGTCCGTACACCGCCTTTATGGAAACAATGAAATCCTTGTGTTGGGGACATTTAGCGTAGCATGCCTTCTGCGTCGCCTCCACAGTTCATCATGTATTTTTTATACGACGTTGCTCTCGGGTCAGTCGCTGTTGAATTTAGCGAAGGTGACTATTCTTCCCCAAGTCACTTGGGTCTGCCACATGTGCAGCAAATCTGCATTCTTCTCCGACACCAATGCGACAATCGTCGCATTGTTCTCATCAAACCAATCAAGCCGCTTACAGTTTTCGCGCCCTATGGTCTCCCCGGATGCGGCTGTCACCTGGTCGTCAATGCGGTGCCTCTGGCCGCACAATGTAGCCATGCATTCCACACAATTTATTCGTGCTGCCATCGCCTTCTCCAGCTCAGTACCGATGGAGTGAATGTTAAATTCCCAACAATCCACGGCGAGTGTGCAATAAATCCATTGACGAAAACATATATACAGTTTGGTCAGCACCAACCTATGATCAGTGCCACACTCAGCTCCAAGCAGTACATGTGTTATGCGTGCTTCACGCACAACACGCTGACGTACGACGACATAGTCGAGCAGCTGAGCGTGACCTATACGTTGATGCGTTCAGGTTGCTACATTATTCGCACTCAGTGCAAACTGAGTGTTCTTGATCGTCTGACAGTGAGTGGCATGAAGTGAGAGCCAAATGTCAAATTTCGCAAGCGCTGAAGCAATGCCACGCAGACAGGAAACACTTGTTCAAGCCGAAGCATCATAGAAAACACGCTCTGAGATAACCTATTTGTGATAGTCGGACGAATCCCAACACAGACCACATCACGGAGGAAAGCTGATTGTAGACATGATAACAAGTGTCAGCACGATAACACACTGTCGGCTAGTGCGTGCTTAGAAAAGTGGCAACATTAAATATCCCTACACGCGGTAGAGGTTGTCAGTTGCAAAACAACCACAAAACGTGACTCCTAAATTCAGCTTCGAATTACTTTAAGCTGTGCAAATGGTTGATCGCGGATCACAGTAGCATAGCGTGCTGGGCAGCAGTTATGAAATGTTCAGCTCTGAGTAACACCAATATCAGGTTCTCCATAACTAAAAAGCTTAAATAAAACAAAACGCGGTCGTGGTGTTCCAGTTATAGGAATAGCAACACCCATAAATATCCATTCATGTAAGGTCCTCGAGATCGAAACGACCGAAGTTTACCTCAATGTGAGCCGCGCTCTGCATATAGGTTGCGAATCGAGACCTAAACACACAGCTGCTCACCAAATTCAGATTTGAATTACTTTTCGTTGTGCCAATCGTTGCTCACGGAGCTCAGTTGCTTAGTGTTTAGGGCGTCAGCCATTAACTACTAAGCTCTGAATTTCAACCCAGCTCAGGCTTTCTTCAGCGAACAAGTGGAACAAATGCGAAACCGCGGTCGTCGTGTGCTAGTTTTGGGATGAGCAACACCTAAATAGTTAACCTATCTCCATAAAGGTCGCGAGTCGCAAACTATCCACACAGCGTGCTCCCTATCTTCAGCTTTGAATGACTTTCCGTCTTGTCAAGTGTTGCTAACGGATCTCAGTAGCATAGAGTTCAGCGCGTATGTCATGAACTATTAAGCTCTGAGTTCCACCCCATTTCAGTCTGTCTCTACCTGACGAGTGTAAATGAAGACGAAACCGTGGTCGGGGTGTGTCAATATTGGAAAGAGCAACAACCAAATATATCAATTAAGGATACTGTGCTCGAGGTCGGAAAGACCGAGGTTTACCTCAAATCGATCTGAGGTCCCAATAGACGTTTCGACAAGCAACTCAACAGCACAGGGTGCTCCCTAGATTTGGCTTCAAATTACCTTACGTTGCGTTAATATTTACCCGCGGATCACAGGAGCATAATTTTTTTTGGCATCAGCAAAGAACTACTAATCTCGGAGTTCCAACGCAGCAAATGGTATCTACAACAGAGTAGTCTAAACCAAGACGAAACTTCAGTCGTGGTTTGAGAATGTTGAGATGAGTAAAACCCAAATATATCCATTCCGGATACGGCCCTCCAGATCTGAATGACCGAGTTTTACCTCACAGTGAGCCGAGGTTTCAACAGAGGATGCAAGTCGCAGACCAACCACAAAGCGTGTTTAACAAATTCAGCGTTGAATTACTTTCCGCTGTGCCAAGTTTTGCTCGAGGATCTCAGTAGCATAGTGTTCAAGGTGTATGACGTGAACTACAAAGTTTACGTTCCACCCCAGCATAAGCCATTTCCACATGAAGAGTCCAAAGCAAGAAGAAACCGCGGTCGCCGTTTTCCAAGCTTGGGAAGAGCAACACTCCAATATATCCATTCAGGTTAGGGCCGTATGTATCGGCATAAACGAAGTTTAACTCAAACTGATCCGAGGGATCAATAGATGTTTCGACTAGCAAACACACCACATAGCGTGCTCCTTAAATTCAGCTTTGAATTACTTTCCTATATGCCAAGCGTTGCTTGTGGTTCTCAGTAGTATAGTGTTTAGGTCGTCAACCATTAACTATTTAGCTCTGCGTTCTGCGCTGCTCAGGTGGTAGGACTAGTTAATACTAGTCAATGACGATGCGCGAAATTAAGCGCGGATAACAGATGGCAATTGGAGTCGGATACAGCGGACTGTATTCGATGGGCTACAGGAAGATTCGGACTGAGGTACCGAGACAAGGGTCAACACGCAAGCGCGGGAAAATACCAGGCGGTCGATTGTCAACCTAGTTGTAAGGAAGATTAAAACAAGAAGTGATACTGTACAATCGGTCAACAATTAAATTGTACACGATATATAGCAGTTTTCTTTTTGTCACTGCAGACCTCCACCCTAGAAGATTGAATATTGGAAGCTTTCGATTTATAAAGTACTGTTGTAGCGAGCTCCGTAAGTCAAAATCGTGCCGAGTAAAAATGAGCTAGCGCTCGTGTCAAATGGCGGTTCGCCGGAAGTAGGAGTCCGGTGTGCCGTTTGTTATTTGTTATTTCTTGCTTGCACGGCAGGGTGCACTTCGGCGAGCCGCTGGAGCGGGCTTTCGGACTACAAAAACTGGCTAGCACCGGGAAATGCCGACAGGAACTCATCTTCCGCTGTTTCCAAACTGTGCGCTTGGGATTAATCTCTTCTTCTGCCGCACCCCGACAAGAGCCAAAACGACACTCGTCGTACGGAGAGAGGACCGTCGTCCAACGAATAAGCGACACTCATCGCGCGGAGAAGCAACACTCGTCCCGCGGGAAAACCACAAACGTAATCGTCAGAGTCTTCGAAACCATTCATCATGTGGACCAGTAAATCAAAGAGGAGGGCTGAGGAATGTAGAAACGACAACATAGAAAACAGGCGCAGAAAACGACAACAAGAACGAGCGATTGACCAGCGTGTTAAAATGTTTGGTTTTTGAATATTTTTAAAGCATTGTTGAAGTTCCTGATATTTTTGTTCGTTTTCAAAACGTTAATCGACCAATGTCAATAACCAATATCTACAAAGCTAAACGTATTTACACTGTATATAGTCGGGGAAACGAACCGGCTTACGTGCCTCCCGACTACGGCGATTGGTTGTGTTAGGCGGCCTGCTAGATTCGGCAGATAACGGAACGGCTAATGCTGATAGACCTTGGTCGTGGTCTGGTTTAACTACACTAGGATACTAAAGGCTGTCATGGAAGCTGTGATGTCACACGATGCACTTCTAGACGAAGTGGTTTCTTTCATAAAGGCCGGCTTTAGATGGTGGATGGTGACGACATCGCGTCGACCACTGCGGTCAATTGTGTACGTCTTACTCGATCGATGTAGCAGGTTAAAACGTCCTATGTACGGAGACTAAAGAGGATGGCGAACACCGTCTGCGGACAGTACGTGTGAGCACGTATACAGCTTCTCGGGCACATACACTGGTGTCTTCTGCGTTCGGGGAGCGGATAGACGTTTCTCACGCATCTGATGAGCCAGTCGATCAGTGTAACGTCCGTAGTCAAAAGTGGAATTGGAGGAGGCTAGTGCTACAAGCTTTCCGAGCAACCGCAGCGTGCAACCATGGACTAGCTTTGCTGCTGTTGCGTCGAAATCAATTTTAACAGTGTTTCTTAAGCCTAGGAGAATGAGGGGTATTTTTTCATACCATGCACGACCTTGGTGAGTCCGCAGCGTTGCCTTCAACTGGCGGTGAAAATGCTTTACCATACCGTTAACCGCCGGAATATACGCCGTCATCTGAACGTGACGACAGCCTAAATCCTTAAGCAACGTGACAAATGTTGACTAGAAATGTGACCATCAATCGGTGGTCATGATAACGTGAAGGCAGTTTTGAGCTACCCAGCGCTTTAGAAATGCTTTTGCTACAGTTTCCGAAGAGCATTTAAGTATGGGAACAGATTTCGGCCACCTAGTGAACTAATCGACGCAGGGCAGTAATGACACAGAGCCTTTCAAGGTGGCGGAAGACCTACGGGGTCGACGTGCACGTGATGAAAACGTGCGTCTGGCTTCAGAAAGGTGCATAATGGGCTTCTTTTGTGCTTGTGCACCTTCGCGCGTTGACACGGAAGACAAGCAGCTGCGCAAGTACGGACGTCCTGATTAACATTGCGCCAAACGCATTGTGCGGTTACGAGTTTAACCGATGCACGAACGCCTGGATTAAACAAGCCGTGTAACATGCAGTACACCATCTGCCGAAACTAGCGTGGGATGACTGGGCGCGGCGTGCCCAGAGATAAATCGCAAAGCATAATTCCGTCTGATGATATCAGCGGAACGGGTCATATGTGTAATGAGGGAGACCTGCGTAGTATATCAACTTCAGGGTCATTGTGCTACGCTGTGGCTATGCTTGTCAAGTCCATAGCAGTCCTGGCATCAGCGGAGATAGCTTGGATGCGACAAACTGCATCGGCAACGGCGTCATGCACACCTGAGACATATCGGTTGTAAACTAAGCGATATAGTCAAAGTGGCGCCAATAGCTAGGATAGTATCGGTCGATAGTCTAGCCGAGCACTAAGTCAGGGGTTTGTGCTAGGTGAAGACGACAAATTAGCGTCCTCCTGAGACTTGTGGAAAGTGACATATCATTGATATACGGCTAGTAGTGCTCTACCGAACGTATTGTAGCAAGATTCGATAGGTTGCAGGCGTTTGGAAAATAATGCCAAGGGCTGCTACGTGTCGGCTACTCGTTGCTGCAAAACAGTGCCGACTGCCACGTCCAAAGCAGCAGTACTGAGGGCGAGTGGAGCGGCCGGATCGTAATGCGCAATAGAAACTACGTTGGCGATAACTTCTCAGCGACTTAAAAGCAGCTTGTGCTCCGGCAGGAACTTCAAATTTCTTGCGTTTCCCTCGGAGAAGGTCTGTGTGGGGTTGCATCAGCGAGGCGCAGTTGGGTACAACCCGTCTATAGAAGTTGAAAAGCCCATAAAAGCCTGAGCTTATTGGAGGAGTGAGGCTCCAGGTAGTCTATGATTGCTTGAAATGTATTCTGTAGTGACACGAGGCCTGCAAAAGGGGTACGATGGCCGAGGAAGTTTACTGAATCAACAGCAAACGAAAACGTTTCTGCATTGATCATCGCCTAATGTTGAGATAAACGGTCAAAAGCTGCTCGTACGTGGCTCATGTGCTCACCTCGTGAAGAACTTTCCATTAAAATGTCGTCGAGGTAAGCGTAAGCGAAGACTACGCCGCAACAAACATGGTGGATGAAGCACAGAAAAGTTTGCGCGGCATTCATTAATAATCCAAATTGCATGCGCAGAAATGCGAACAAACCAAATGGTGTCGTTATTGCAGTTTTTGCTATGTTCTCTTCGACTACTGGAATTTGGCTGTATGCGCGTACCAAGTCGATTTCGCTGAAGATATTTTTACCTGCCAGACTAGCGGTGAGATCCGCTTTGTGTGGAATCGGGTGGCGATCAGGTGTGGTAACCTTATTCAAAGTTCGATAGTCGACGCGAGGACGCCATTTTCCCATGACCTTCGGGACCATGTGCAGAGACGACGCCCGTGGGCTGTTAGACGTTCTGATGATACCGAACTGAAGCGTTTGGTCGAATTCAGCTCATGCTGCACGTAATTTGTCAGGAGCAAGCCGTCTTAGTTGGGCGTTAACTGGCTGCCCACGCGTGATTATGTGATGACCGACCTCTGTTGTGACTGGCGGAAGCTCTGCAGCTGGTCGTCCTAGTCGCGGGCATTCAGACAGTATTTCGTATAATCTGATTCGAAAAATAAGACTGATTATCGGGACATCCATAAGTACGCCTTCGATCTCTAGTTTAGTACGGTCGTCAAAAATTCTGTAGCAACCAGCATCAGCAAGCAACCCAAAACGTCGGAGGAATATGATACGGATAATTGCGAAGGGTACAGACGCTACCATGAAGACTCACTGAAAATTTCGGCGAAGATTGAGGTCCAGGTTCATCATGCTTTGACCGAATGTAGCTATTGGAGAAACATTGGCCGCACGCAAATTGTACACAGGCTTTGAGTGCTTGTCGTCAGCGGTTGCTGGGAGGACGCTGACTTCCGCTCCTGTGTCAATGAGGAGCGTTATCGAAGAACGTCAATCCTTAAGGTAAAACAGACCATTTGCTTGATTATTGACGGTTACGTTTGTCGTGCTAGTATGCGAGCTATTCGCTTTCCCTGGAACAGATGGGCTGTGCCAAATGAAGGGAGCCTGAAAACGCCTAGCTCTTCTACCATATTGGCGGTGATACCAACATACGTCTTTAAAGGATTTGGTATTATTTGACTAAGAACGTGCAGGGAAAATGTTTTGCTTTCGTGCCGAACGAGATGTACTTGTTGCAGGCAAAGGCGAGCCGCAATGAACGGTAGCCAAAAAGTGGTCAGCATATGACCGTAGCACAAGCTGCTTAGAGGCATTCATTGCTGCTATCCTGCTGAGAATTAGCACAATTGCTTCATCATTAGGGTCAGATCAGCCTGACGACGGAGTGCAAATATGGAATTCAGTTTTCATCGGTTAGAATACTTTACCGGAGCAACTGGTCGTCTACTACGGAAAATGTTCGAACGCAGCATCTGCCTTTGTAGCTAATTCATTCAAGGGTGTACCTATATACATGGAAAGCATTACCGGCAATGGCTTCGGAATACGTGCAAACCGCAGCTCCTTTATCCCTTCTTCGCTCAAGAATAAAGGATCAGCGATGCACTGAAGTGCGCGCAGCAACGCCGATGACTTGAGATCCCTAAGCTTAAGGCAATTGAGCTGTTCAAATCGAGCACGTGCGGTGGGCGGTAATACTTTTATTATCGCTTGCTTCATCTTTCCTACTTTGCGTCATTTGATGGGCAGAGTAGAATATCCTCAATCAGCTTCAAAACCGAAGAAGGAAGGCGTGGGACAAGCTGATTGCATCTCGGACGGTCCGCTGTAATGCCCTTATATGCCAGTTCGATCTCGACTATCGTAAATCAAACATCTGGCTGTTCCAAGTTTCATGGAACAGCCAGATTAAGCATGTTTACAGTGCAAAACGGCTCAGATGCCACTAGAGAAATGTGAGTTGAAAAGGTAAAGGATGAATGGAAATACGATAATGTCTTATGATTACACAAGAAGCAAATGAATATAGGTATATAGTCGAGTAAAATGATTGATCTCAAGAAAAATACGAACGATGAAAACAAGTTAAATTTGCGCGTCAGAATCAGTGTCACCAAATTATATGACTATTGAATACTAGTCCATGACGGTGCGCGAAATTAAGCGCGGATAACAGAAGGCAATTGGAGTCGGACACAGCGGACTGTATTCGATGGGCTACCGGAAGATTCGGACGGATGTAGCGAGACAAGTGCGAACACGTAAGCGCGGGAAGTTACAAGGCGGTCGATCGTCGTGTCAGTTGTAAGGAAGGTTAAAACAAGAACCGGAAAATATTAAATTGTACATGAAGCATAGCATTTAACATCTTGGACGAGTCCAAACAAAGACGAAACAGCGGTAACGCCGTGCCAATGTTGGGAAGTGAAACACCCAAATGTATCCATTTAGGATACTGTTCTCAAGATCTGAATTACCGAGGTTTATCTTAAATTTAATCGAAGTCACAATACGTGTTGCGACTCGAAAACCAACCACACACCATGCTAGCTAAATTCAGCGTTGGAACACTGTACGTTGCGTTATCATTTGCATGCGGTTCACAGGAGTATAGCGTTCAGGGCTTCAGCCATGAACTACAAATCTGTGAGTTCCAACCAAGCTCAGGGTATTAACAACAGAATAATAGTATAAAGATGAAAGCGCGGTCGTGGTGTGCCAGTGTTGGGAAGAGCAACATCCAAGTCTTCCCATTCATTATAGGGTCCTCGAGATCGGAATGACCGAAGTTTACCTCATTGTGAACCGTGCATTACTTTTGGTTGTGCCAAGT
>CALYDF020001874.1:0-13142 GCA_944474145.2 Dicrocoelium dendriticum
GCTTTGAGCAGTGTATTAGGAAGAAACGCTCCCTAATTCGCGTATTGAACCGCGTATTGACCGTTGTCTCCTTATTTCGTAGCTCGTATATAGTGTTAACGGACATATGGACACAGTTAGCATAATTGTGCATGTGATGGGGAATTATTCTGTACAGAAAATACAAGTTCATCTTCATTATCCGTAGCCAAAGTGGGTCAAGTCCAAGTTTTTCACTGCGCTCTCTGTAGGCCATCTTGGAGGAATATCCGCACAGCTTCTTTGTAAAGGGTCGCTGTTCCCTATCAAGAGCATGCTGGTCAGATTTCCGCAGATTTGACTGTAGTATTGAGCAGTATTCCATGCCAGGTAACACGTATGTTTCGTAAAGCCAGATACGAGATTCTGTGAGTTGTAATTTATGATAGATATAGCCAATAGTCTTCATGGCTTTCGAAACTTGGAAGTCACAATGTTCCGAAAAGTTGAAAGTAGTGGAATACCGCACACCCAATTCGCGAATCCCTTTGCACTGTGATATAAACGTGCCTTTTAATAATAGACTGCCTAGTGGAACTTCGCATTTGTACGACAGAATATTACACTTGTCCACGGAAAAGCATATCTGCCACAGTTTGCGCCAGGATTCAAGTGTCGATAGATCTTCTTGAATGTGGCACAAGGCTGCGCAGGTATCTGCACGTTCTTGTGAGTAGACGATTTTAATGTCAACAGCAAACAGAAAAGTAGCACTATGTCTTATTCTGTGAAATATATTGTTGACGTAGAGGAGAAAAAGAAGTGGACCAAGTACACTTCCCTGAATTACTCCACTGGTGACTGCTTTCTGGTTTAGAGGCACGGTCTCCAATACGCACCACCTGATATCTGTCAGCTAGGTATGACGACAACCAAGAAAACATTGGTTCTCCAATACCTATTTCCTTCAGCTTGAGGAGTAGTCTTCGATGCGGCACTCTGTCAATTGCTTTTTGCATGTCAAAGAACAGGACAATAACACTATTGCCTTTGTCTATAGCAGCCGTTGTGTGGTTTACGAAGTCTGTCTGGCATGTCGCACAAGATCTGCCCTGCAAAAAACCGTGTTGTGAATTGTTGATGACGTTTTTCTTATTCAAGAAAATACGTAATTCATCTTTCACTATCCTTTCCATAATTATAGATATTACAGGTGTGTGATTGATGGGGCGATAGTTTTAATTTCGTGAACGTTTCCATTCTTATGCCGCGGGATAATAACGGAAGTCTTCCAGTGATTAGGATATACTGCACTGTTAATAGAGAGGGTGAAAATGTTGAGCAATGGAAGAGGCAAGTCACTCCCACCTTTTTTAACAAACAAGGGGGAATTCCATCAGGTCTTGGGTAAGTCGAGGAAGACAAGCGGGAGACTTGACCGGAGATTTTTGCAATAATAAATTCTACTGTGTATAAACTTTCAGTAATGTGTGGTGTGACAAGCGCTGGTGTGGCAAGCGGTTCAACAACCATTGATTCATCGAAATAGGCGCTGAATTCCTCACATATTTCACCTGGAGCACGAAGGTATGTGCTATCCGGCATAATGATAATATTGATGGAATTATTGCGACGCAAACCTCTGGCACGAAACAGTTTGGACAGTTCCGTTGTTTTATTCGGGCCATTCAAAGCTTTGTATTCTTCTAATATGAGATTGCAAACATTTAGATGCCCGAGTTCTTCGATGATCTTTGCCTGCTGCAGTATTAGCGCAAAGTCTGCTGTTAATCTGAATTTCCGCCGGATCTTATGAAGCTTGCGTGTGATACCTAACATTTGCGATCGGGTTTTTGTTTTCTTTTAGGCGAGCACACTTTATAGACACTGATGAATCAATACAAAGACCGATGATATCATAGAATACGTCTGCTGCTTTTGAGGGCATGTAGAGAGGAAGAAATCATCCCAGTTCATCGAACGGACCATATCCTTAAACGTGTTCCAGATGACGGAGTTGAATAAACGATAGTGCAGTAGGTGTGGTTCATTGGCCATGCGTAATCGTAAACAGCAGTTGACCACCCGATGGTCGCTCCCAGGGAATTCATTAAGGACCGTTATATTAATAGAAGGTATGCCCAGCGAGAAAATGAGATCAAGGATGCTGTTTTCTCTGGTAAGTATGGAGACATGTTGTTGCCAACCATTCATATGTATACAAGAGATAAGATTATGATATTTCAGAGGAGCAGTGCCTGCAGACCATGCAATCGATGGCAGATTGAAATCACCAACGATATTCTTGTGTTTAAACGGAAGCCTTGCGGCACATTCTAATGCAAACTTCAAAACTACAAATGGCCTCTTGGCTACAGTTTGGCGTGTTGCATATACAACCAACAAGCAGTTGCTGGTGTCTGATCGTTATCGTAAGCCAAAGTGACTCTTGCACATTATTCAGCACTGGATTCTCGAATGTCTTTGCTCCCAGTGATTGTTTCGCGTACAGTACGCATCCTCCTCCTCGACGACACTGCCGATTTGTCATAAACCTATCATATCCGAAAATGGTTAGCTGGGTGTTAGACATGTCGTCATGCACCACGACTCAGTTATAAATCCACATGCATACGCGAAGCTCAGTAGTCCAATGTAAGTAAGAATGTGAAAGAACAGCCAAATAACTAAGTAACATTGTCCGTTGGCCAAGGTAGTATTTTCGGCCGTATGAATCGTTTTTGCATACAGAATTCCGGATTCAGATGGTAAATGTAGATAGCCTCGGCGATGGATAAGAGCTGTTTGCGGAATCCTTGGGTGTAGTGTTCTGGCAGTGAATAAATGACTTTGAAGTCATTCTCTGAAGCTGTGTGGCGACCTTCAAGGAGGGGCGACATGATTGAGCTGGCTAATGACCTCATTTTGCTTTTATAAAACCATCCTGGTATGTGTTCACGAATCCTCTGAGATAGGTGCCTTGTCGCGCGACCCACGTATCTTGAACAACAGGAGCAAGAGTACTGATAAACGATTATTGAATGGGTCAATGACGGTAGTCTAGGCTTCAAGGGTTTCGTCACCAATGGCTTGTTGGAAAAACGATTCTCCGGCGGGCCGCGAAATAAGTTCCTCGACAGGGTCTTTCAGCCTTCTGGATAATATATCAGCTGCAAAATCATATTTAAAGGTTATATGCATAATAGCTCTTTCTTAGGAGCAATGCTCCTAGGTGGCTTTCGTTTGCGTTTCTTCAAGTGTCTCATGACAAATTTCTCAAGATAGCCGTTTCCCTGAGGGCGTCGCCGATTCTCTGTAGTTCTTCCTTGACGGTATCCGGTGTACAAATATTGATTTTTATAACTATTTTCATCCCAGTACCATGTTATACGACAATATTTCTTGTTGTGTGAAACGGCGGTCAGAATTTGTTCTTTGCCCAGATACTTTTTAATTTGGGCAGTGCGGTCAAAATAATCTCTTAGGTTCATAGAAAAGCGAGTGCCCGAACAATTGCAAAACAGTGACATAAATAAGTATCTTTGCTAGTGATTTATAGACACTGGACAGTGGCAACTTTATATTCGATCTGTGCAGTGACTAGAGTTGTATAAAGCTAACTAAAACTATGCCGCCAGTATGCAAATCAGATTTTAGTATTTTGACTCTATTTTCATTAACGTGAACTAACAGCAAGTTCGAGAGTAATATACCTAAACTGCTATGATTAATGCTTCTTGATGAAGAGTTCTTAGGGAAAGCAAAACAATCAACGAATATTTTAGATCCATTTATTTAGATGTATATCTATAGTTAGGCACTGCTGAAAGACCTTTATACTAGACATACTTAACGTGCATAAATGCTGTTCAACGTTATCTGATTTGATCAGTTTGTTTATTTCCCTGCATATTCCGTGTGTTTACTGTGCGTGTTTACTTTCCTTCAAATAATGTGTAGGTTGTTTGATATCCGCTTTGTGTGGAAAATGAGTGTCAGTGTTAACAAGATGCCTACTTATCTAACAACCTCAGCAACGATTAAACGCTCTAAGATGTTGCTAGTTGTTTCTGGGGGGATGGTATACACCGTTCTAGTGAAGGTGTATCAAGGAAAGGCATCAGCAGTAGGTCTATACGCAGTACCGACGATTCTCTGCCGCGCAACCTTCAGTAGTCAAACGTGAGTTAATATACTGCGAAGGTCGTCCGTCCCAACACAAGATCGAACCCTCGGCTCGCATTTCAAAGTAGGTTTGCGGTTCTTAAGCCTACAGACCGAGTAGGCTCAAACAGTGGTTCTATGCATCCATCATGGAGCAGACTACGGCCTAGTCACCGCCCTACGTCCGCCTGATACGCATGCTTCATTACTAAGATTCTCCTGATCGTTGTTGCTATGAATGTTGAAGACGCACTGGCCGACTTCGCTAACGAGATGTGGCTTCCATCCGCATGACACCCTGTCATATTGCTTTGGGTCAACACTGGATATTATATGTGTCAACGGAGCTGTTATTAATGCATCGCAAGCCTACACATGGTACCTTATTAGAAGCAGGGATCCAATTTTCACCAACCGTCCCAGCACTGGGCCTTGTGGAACACCACATTTTATCTCAATCGGGTTAGAGAGTGAACCCTTAACGCGTAATTGAAGCTTCCATTGGTGAAGGAAAGTGCTAGTCCAACTAAGTACAGGATCTCCGATTCCGTAGCTCCTTAGCCGGTGAAGTAGGATGCGGTGATCCAGGTGTTCTAAAGCTTTGACAAAGTCCAGATAGTTGACGTCAACTCTGACCTCATATTCAGCCAATTCCGTCCAACTACCTCGCGCAATCAGCGGGCTGGTGGTGCATGACCGGTGTTGACAGAAGTCATGCTGCTCCGGTGCCAAGATTTTGCATTGATTCAGATAGACCATTAGAGCCTTAGCGTTGACCCCTTCCATCACCTTTCGAGCACGGGTAGGAGAGTCACTGGGCGATAGTTTGCAGGATCGGAACGGCTACCGCTTTTAAAAATTGAGGTGATAATGTCACCATTCCAAATAGTGGGGTCTTTTTGTTCATCAAAACGTCTTTGGAAATACTGTGACAGTGGTTAATCTATCTTGTTGGCCACAGCCTTCAGTGCTTTGGGGCAGATTTTGTCTGCTCCCGGAGAACTATGAGGGTGCAGTGATAAATTACCTCACCCTACAGCGGAGCAACATACCACACTATAGCTAAACGACTGCGCACATATACCTTGCCAAACGTGCGTTGCGCCTGCCTTACGTATGACGTTTGACGGATTAACTAAGCCCATTAAAGGCAATGCCTCATAAATTTGTGTCAACCGAAGATGAGACGCGTCCTTAAACTACAGGCGTTATAAATTGAGGGACAATTTTGGACTACAAGTTGTGTGATGGGATTGCGACGCGCAATTTCGATGTGGACCGCGCTTAATATTGTATGTAACCTTGGTCACTGCGATCACAGGGACTGTCGTCGAAGCAGATGGAAATCAGGTTTTGCCCGCCTAATTTTCATCAACATGTGCTTTACTTATTATAAAAATATCCTTAATCCCATGTTTGTGTGGAAGGAAAATGAGCGGATATCACAGGAGATGTTCAGTGATTAGTTGCTATCCGTGTTTAAATTAACTAGTGCCAAACAAATGAAGTCATATGTCATGGCATCGAACTACAAGTAATCCAAATGAAGCCGGAAATAATCACGCAGGCTGCCTTGTACTGATAAGAACTTTTAAACCTTTATGACAAAATGCGTTTGTCCTAAGAAAGTCGCTTAATGGCATCATGTAATCTCAATAGTGGGTAGGTAGTGGCATAAGGTTTGGTTAAGTTGAATTTAACCAAAGCCAAGTCAAGGGCGGTGTGAATCAACTTCAAGTTGCAACGGTATTTAATCTTAACAAATGCAGAGTTCTAGGTAACTATTTTTTAGTCGTGGTAATAGTCTAACTTTCTGCAGCTTATGTGTTGTCACACTTACCGATACAATAGCATGCGCTGATAAAAGACAAAACATATAATACTTATATGACCGTTTATCAAACCTTAACTGCTAATAAGCACGGCCCGTATGTGTGAGCGATTCTCATACAAAAGCTCCACCAGCAATAAAGAACAGAAACATAACTTACTTTTTGCAGTATCATAATGCGTCTTCACCTCAGGAACCGGTTTAATTTGCGAATGTATCTCTTTAGAAATAAACTATTTTCAAAGAAACATAATAATATAATTACAGAAGCACAGGAGCTGATAACGAAAACATGTCACAAAGTTACAAATTGTGCAGAGTATGCTGATTTACAGAGGGTGGGTGTTAAATAAACTGTAAGCCGGACCGTGTAGAAATTATCGGTATCGCCAATCGAAGGGCATTGTTGTTTCGGTTAGCGAGTTGCTCATAAAAGTACAAAAGCATGACTTCTGGGACGCTAATTCGGTAATGATTGTCATGATCCGGTCCATCGGTTATAATATTATAGCGATCAAACATTTAGTTGCAGATATTTGAGCACAAAATTATTTATTTATTAAGACAGGAATGTTTCGAATATTGAGTTATATAGTTGAATGTCGTTAGCAATACAGTATCATGCTTCGAACATAATAGGTGCATAATTGTGAGTTAAGGAGTTGTGAAATGCTAAACACATTTCGGTGATATTAATTGAATTGAAACACGGGTGAGTATAGGTGTGTAGGAACAACGTTGACCAAAGTGTCTCGGTGTCAGGATAGTAGCAGTTTTTCGTGTAGATCAGAATATGCACTGGAAAACAGGCCGTAGAATCAAAAATCCATAGGTTTACAATAACTTATTTGGCCGGATTTCAAAAAGATGGAACAGGTGAATTACTGCCACACAAGGGTGTTCAGACCAAGTTTATGATACAGTGTTCAAGAATTAAAAATACCTCACTAACCTTACGATAGTTGCCTTATTTAAGTAAAGTAGATTCCAACCAACTGGTTATCCCACAGTTTCGACACAATTAACCTATGGACATTCTTACTGAACAATTAGTCTACATCACAGATGCCTAACTTAGTTTACCTAACTTTCTTTATTTTGCTGTCACAGAATGACATATTGTGATGATCAGAATGGCCGGAAGAACATAAAACGCCTCTGCTACTTGCAACACTTTGGTTGAGCAATGATCAGTAGTATATTGTGAACACAAAGAAAAAGTTGTACATGTCGCATCGCACAGTCAGTTAGTAACGTACAACAATTATTCAAAATTTTAGTAGCCGTGAAAGTGCAGCACATATTTGTGCAGGAAAGAATAGTTTATTTAAATGTTTAATGTAATTGGATTTATTTACCTAACAACTTGTGAGGCTTTGGGTCTGGCATCCATATTTTCAAATGGATTATGCGCGGTGATTTATGAAAGCAAAATATTGTTCACTAACATCCTATAATGGTTAGTGCAGGGAAGATAGTATAATAAGTAGCGGTGAAATCCAGGAGCAGAACCGTGTACAGGAAACATGTTCCTTGCGGCTTAATTTTTCACCCAGTAAGTAACCGCGGTCTTTAAATTTACTTTCTGTCAAAGATTATATGCAGCATATGTGATCATGGTCGCTTTAAGCTCTACTAATCCTGGACAAATTTTCAACACGAAATCAAATAAGGTTTATGGAACAGAACTTGCGCACGTTGGTTACGCATACGTTGTTAACGGTGCACAAAACGACGTGTTTAATTGCTGACGTTCCACAGTCTCAGCTATGGGGAAACTTGCTTTAACCAGCCTAGCAAAGCACAAGTGGGCTTTACTCATTATGGCGCATTTACGAATGCATCAGTTATCTGATGAAATGTCGTGATACTGTCCAATAAAAAACAAACCGTTCCGTGCAGGCTCCCGATTCCACTAGCTACTGTTCCAATCACCTATCTTCTTCCTAAGTTAAAAATATGCTCAATTTCGTAGCCTGTCTGTGTGAATATTCCGTGTAGTGAGAAGTCTATCAACCTAGGCAATGATGAATAAAGAGGAATGGGGAACCAAATATATATAAATGCACGTAAACGCAAACGAATACCATTATGAATTACCTGGTAAGAAAAGTAACCGTTCGCCTGAATTAAGCAAGCTAAATATTAATGGAAAAATTAATATTGTGTCAACTGCACATTTAGTTAATACGTGAGCACATATTAGCTTACTAATTCTTGGTTAATAAACATACAATGTTCCACCTGTGTTCGTTAGTTCGTTTGGTCACAAAGCGATAGAGTTTGTTGCCCTCGAATGTTCGTTGCGCTGGCATCGAGTGTGACTGTTCGCACAGTCGTGTAGTGGCCTCATTGTTCGGCTGCCTCAACCAATTTAACCTCTAGGTGGGTGTTGAGAAAAAGGTAGGCAGATTCGGCTGGCCTTTGTCAACGGCGCAATGACAAGGTGCAATTTTAGCATCGGAGGACGCTTTTTGCTGGCGGATAGTCGGTAAAGACGATCGAAGTATTTCGGTTTACGATTACGACATAAATACTCGCTGTCTGGGCGCTTGCCCATGGTAACTATTACGACGGATACGAAAATGCGTTGTGCATAGAATGGCCGGGTTACGGTTCTCTGTGGTGTGACCGGGAAGTTGCATGTGAACTACTGCACATCCCCAATCTGAGTGACAAGATAACTGGTGCGCACTAACACAATATATCGGTGAATGCTTTATTACTCAGCAACGCTAGAGTCTGCTCGCGCCTAGTTACAGAACAAAAGATACACAATTGGGGTTTACAAACGATATCTTCCAACGTAGGTTTATTGAGAATTTACTCCGACATGCGCCGGATACTAGAAGCATTTAAGCTTGCCAGAGAAAAGTGCTGATGTAGGGAATCCACAAAATCATAAAAAGGCTTCTATAGATATGCTTCGGTCACGTAGCGATAATGGTTATTTTATTTCGGTTCTTCTCTCATTAATGATTTTAACCAGCTTCCAAAATGGAATGCAGTTAAAAATGTCCAAAAGACAACAATTGACGACATAGTTTTCCATTCTGTCCAACTTGAAACAACTTTAACAGTCAGTAACAAAATGCAATTCGATGTCGACGGAACTGTCAAATACTGTTGCCTAATTCTGAGAAATCCGTAGCATTGCACTGATGTTGAGCACAACAAGAACTTTCTCGACAGATATTTGAAACCCGCGATTTTGTGTAATTTGTTGCAACCCAAGGATTGGACAGTGATACATAAGCTTCCTTCGATTCTTGTTTTACTCCTTGGATTTATACGCTCGCAACTGGCATCACATCATTGCAATGAGACTAGATCTTCCCGTGGCGCGATGGTTTAAGTGCCTCAAATATATAAAGCGCTACGCTAGGTGGTGCTTTTTTTTAGCTTCAGAACAGGTCATACCGAATTGGTCAATGGTCAGAGTCCAGACAACCTCAGCCTCCTGGTCCTCCAGGTAGGCGGTTCGAATATGGGTAGCTCGTTACTTCTTAAAACTTTCTCCTTGTAGCTCACCGCCAAACAATCTTTTGTGCGGGTAGTTTATTAAACCAAAGGATTTGGTTGAGAACCCTAGTCGTTTTCTGTTCTAGGCCTGGACAAGCTGAAAGTTTGCTCTCCACGTAATACAATAGATGCTCCTTGAAACAGTTTTCTGATGCTCTGGAGCACGTATAGAACAATAAAGGGCGCCCTATCTTCAGCAGCCAACATGGTGAACAGGGTTTTAGATGCTAATACTCAAGGCTACCCGTCTTTTTATTCACGCACCCACACCTTTCCACCAGTACCGTCCCGTTCCAAATTCACTAATTTCCCCAAGTTTTCAACCTTCGCTTCTTGGTAAGCACGCAACATGCAATGCTTCGCGTTTTTCTTCTACTATCAACTCATACGCAATCGCGGAGTGTCGTTCCCGTCCTGTCGACGAATCCATGTCCAACCAAGCGGTCCACTTTATTTTATCGGCTTCCATTTGGGGCCCTCAATTCCTAAATGTGCGCACATTGCTAAACATTAGTCAACAGGCAGCAAATACTTGAACATTATAGAAACTATCCATCGATATATGCTGCTTATCGGAGCCCCGCCTGCAAGACACGCGCTCGGGGACCACTCTGCGATCCCCATTATGTGACACCAGCAGTACTTTGCATTGAACCTATCCGGTTACGATGCAGCTTCGATCATCAGCCAAGCTGGTATTGACATTGCGCCTAGTACACAGGCTGAAGCCTCTCTGGTTGATTGGATCTCAATCAGTAACCGGATGTGGGCGGCCCGATTGCCTGGCTCCTTTAAAGCTCCGAAGTCGCGTGGGAATAATAGGTATATATTCATCATCGCTCCCTACGCGCCCACAAGCTCTAGCGATGATTCGATAAAAACGACTTCTGCCCCAACTGACCGAAATCTGTCGCCACAGAAGAAGCACGTAGAATGGTGTGCTGGCTGGACATCTGAACGCACAAGTTGTAAAGTTGTCCATTGATGAACTGCATCTGGGCATTCAACACGGTGTATGTCCTCGTAGTGAAAACGGTGAGCTGTTACTTCATTTGTGTGAAGATGTCCGCTTATTTCTTGTGAGCACAAACTTCTTACACAGCAAGCGCCAGTGGGTGACATGGCGCTTACTAGACTTATACCTGCCTTGGACAAAAATTAACCACACTGCAATCAGTTACCGCTGAAGAGGCTTTGTCAAGAACGGTCGTTCTATTTGGAGAACATGTGTGGACATTAACCGTGCACTTGTTTGTGTTGACATGCGAACGGGTTTTGGCGGACCCCCAGGACAAGGCTGTGATGGCAGTGACACCAGTCAACTGCGAAGCCAGATGTTCTGAATGTGTATCAAATTACGCTGAGATGCAAATTAAGAAAGCGCTCACTGGAAGCAACTGAATGTCACTGGTCGCATATTTGCCCGATAATACCAATAACAGGCCAATCCTCATGTGGTAAGTCTAATAACGAACATGGCTACTGGGTCATTTGGCGGTCTCTGGAACTTATCGATGCACGCCAGCGTGTTTCGGCTGGAAGCGAATACAATGAAACTCGTAAAGGTCTCAGGCCAACAAGCCGTGCTAGCCTGCCATGATACCGCGCAACATGGTGATCTCTTCGCGAGTCAGAGATGAAAGTGTCCGCTGTCCTTGGTAACCAACAAACGTTATTCCGTCTGATTTGGGCAGCGGGCAGTGGAATACTTAGTGTTAGTGAAACAATTGCTGAAAAAGTGGACAACTTATCGACAATTTGTCAATACGTTTGGAATGTTGGGGTGAGCATTCTGAAAAGCAATTTAATCGGCCGAAATTGTTTGGTTTCGCATCGGCTATTGATCAGCCTGCTTCCTGGACGGTCTCTTTGTATCCACACTGTCGCCCAGATGTAAAACGTGAGATCAGGCTGTTGAAATTGCATAAAGCCGTGAGACCAGATGAATTGCATCCAGCAGACTTCAGATTCGAGGGCCTTTCTCTTGTTGATGATTTTCACCAAGTAGTATTGAAACTGTTGGAGCAGGAAACTGTCCCAACCGACTGGATCCGCTCCGTTATTGTTTCAGTCTTCAAAGGTGGTTTGCTTTCAGAATGCGGCAACCATAAAGGAATCAATCTGAACTTCATCGCCACCAAATTACTTGTCTCAGCAATCTTTCACAGAAGGACTGACGCTTTTTTAAGCTAGAGTGTTGAGGAGCAAGCCGGGTTTCTTCGGAGTCGTGGCTACAGCGACCACATATTTACTTTGCATCAATGGGTTCAGCACCACCACACATATAGGCGGCCCACCGTAGTAGGGAACCCCGACATCAAAGGTGCCTTAAATTCAGTTGATCGATGGGCGCTTTGAAACTGCTTAGCCAATAAAGGTTTGCTCGGGAAATATATTTCAGAGCATTATACGCGCGTAGCGCTGGCAGTGTGATGGCTTACAGCAAACTGTCGCCGCCCTTCATTTTCTTCAGCTGCGCGATACATGGATGCCCGCTGTCAGCTTTGCTTTTTAACTTCGCTATTGATGAAGTTATATCGAGTGCATTTACAGGACATGATTTAGTAGGTGTGGATGTACTCACTGGACAACGAATTCTTGACTTGGAGTATGCAGACGATGTTGCCTCAAACGTGACAGCTCCAAGATATGCCAAGCTGCACTGGACAGATAGCCAATGCCTGCCAGCCACTTCAGGCTATCCTTTGCACTATCGAAATACAAAGTTTTCCTTCAACACTGGCAGAAATCACCTCATATGGTGACCCTTAGTGGGGATCAGCAAGAAGTCGTCCAGAAATTCAACCACCTGAAAAATTGTATCAACGCCCTTGAGATCTAAGACGTCATAACAAACCGTTTTGCAAAAGCTCGTAGTATTTTCTCTAGTCTTCTCTATTTATGGTGCCGGTGCGACATCACTATCGCACTGAAGGCTAGAGTGAACGATGCAGTGTCACGTTCAACCATACTGTACGGTTGCGAAACCTGGTCCATTAGATCAGCGGACATAAAGAGGCTTGTTACATTCGACCATCGGTGCCTTCGCAGCTTGTCTCACGTCTGGTCGAACACCGCGTCAGCAACAAACGTGTTATGCGATTTGTTTAGGGCGTAGGAAATGGAACTGAATTGCTCTGCACCGTCATTTTTCGCACCAGTATCTGATGGATCTGCCACGTGTTACGCATGACGGCCCACTGACTACCGAGGCGTGCGTTGTTTGCTCGCCGTGTGTGTGGACGGAAGAAGGGGAGAGGTAACCAAGAGATGACTTGGTCGAGAGGTATGAAGGCCCTCATTTCGGAGCTGGCCTCTGTTGGAGTGTCACGGTTCCATGGTTGGGGTTCAAAAGACGATAAAAACCTTTGGCTAGATACACTTGCTGACGTGGCTAGGAGTGGTGTTCTTGCTGTGAGTTTCTTTGTCCTTCCCCATCCCTTTTATCCTCCCCCACCGACAACGTTCCCAACTCGTAGCGTAATATAACTTATATAGTAATATTTTGTTGTCAAGTAGCCGGCTAGTAGCTTTCCGGAGCGCTGCTTATCGGTTGCGGGAAGTTCAGCTGACATGCAACTGTTGCGTTTATTTCCTTTTTATGTATTGGGACACAGTAGCTGAGGTGTTTTACACCTCTAGCTAACGTGTATAAATATGATGATGA